>AP025046.1:31040847-31084077 GCA_036186865.1 Eustoma russellianum | reverse complement strand
ATTAATCATGAGCATTGTGAGCCGCTCCACCCATAGTATCTTTACACAAGCCCCTGCGCTTAAATCTTCAAATCGTCCACGGCCTATTCTTTGTACTGAACATACGTATTTATATATGTACTCAAAATTCATAGTTTGCAAATATCTAGCCGAAACCAATTCCACAACATGAATTGATAAAATTTCGGCCATGCATCAAATTTGCCTATATTCATTTGCACATACATGCATATCTATATATTTATATATAGATCAAGCTATGCAATCACATATACTTATGTATAATCCATGATTTTGATACGAAAATACAAATACGAATTTCATAAATTTTTAATAAGTACATAAAGGATACTTACAATTACGCGTATATACTATACCGATCTATCGCCTAGAGTTTATTGGGTTGTAAAAGTCCTTCTTTTATCATTTTTCTTTCTTTTCCTTTCGGCCCACCAAATTATGCACACTGGAGCCTCACATTGAAAAGGAAACAAAATACCACATTGCTTATAAATTGAAATCTAGCTATTCTGAGGTGAGATTTCAAAATATTCAATATGTATTATTTCTAAAAAGATGAGATCAGCACATACCTATATGTATATATGAGGATATTCGGCGGTTTTACAAAAAATTTACCAAAATTCTATATTTAACTATATGCATGTACATACACGGCCATACTTAAATATATGTAAGCAACAATCTATTCAAACACATATACGAATGCATGATCCAAATTTTATACCAAAATAACGTATAGATTTTTGCAACACATAGCAATTATAAGAAGATTACTTACCTCGATTACTATGTTATACCGTATACGAATTGGACCAGATGTGAGAGCAAGAAATTCTTTTTCTCCTCCATAAGATACCTCGGCTTACTGGAAAAGAACTGCTATAGTATCTTGCCTTTGAACACTTGACGCATGGGACCATCCTTTTAGACCAAGAAACCTATGTTTTTGAATTCAGAAATTAAACAGGGATTTCTAAAGGCACGACACGGCTGGTGTAGCGCCCCCGTCCGATACTAGACATCGGTACCAGTGCATCCGCCGTAGCCTACTACGAGAACTACAAAGCGTCAAAGCAGATCAAGCACACGTCATCCAAGACGTAAGATAAATCAGTAGAAACGTCATAGAATTAAAAACTTCAATAACAATAATATCCCAAGTGAAACACAGCGGAAATAAAACATGTCAGGGAGAGTGTTTAAAGTATCCTTCAATACAAATCTTTAACAGTAAATCCTTCAACTAAAAGATAAGGACTGTAAGACTGTCCATTTTCGTGACCATCGTCCCAATGAGCCCCCACTCGCCGTTGTCTTCTACAAAAATCATCTCGTACTTTGGCTCACCTGAAAAGCAAATAGAGTATTTGTTCTTAGCGAAAACATCGCTAGCAAGTAACCCGTCTATACACCTTACGGGATCACACACGACGAGTCACTAGTACATAAATCAATGCCCAAAATAAGGTGCTCGGGTTGGCAAATAGCATCTTTATAACAACTCATCAAGCAAAATAGGTCATGTAAATGATACACAAAAACGGAACCAACACATATTGAGCAAAACGTACTCCATAAGCAGAACATATGCGAATGTCACTTCTTGCATGTCAAATCTTATGCTTCGTGTAACATGATGCTTGTACTTCTTCAAAACCATAAAACTCATGCATATGTCTTCTTTCGTAAACATGTCATGCGTGTTATTTCACAAAACTTTTCGTAATTCTTCTTATCATATTCTTTGCGTAGCAGAACTTTATACCTTGAGGATGATCAGTCCACAACAAACAGAACTCTATACCCCGTGCTGAAAGGTCTACGGCCCATAACATATAACTTTATACCCCGTGTTGATAGGTTCATGGACACATAACATATATCTTTATATCCGTGATGATAGGTCCATGGCCCCATAAAATACTTTATTTTCTGTGTTGATAGGTCCACGGCCACATAACATAACTTTATTTTTCGTGCTGATAGGTACACGGCCCCATAACATACTTTATACCCTACTGTTGATTCACATGTCATGCTTTTATACCTTGACACTGCAGACGTGACTTTTATACCCTGCAACCAACCAGCAGCAATAGCTTGTCTTTCAAAAACTTTAATATTCTTTTAAAAACACATGTTCTTTCGCAAACAAATATCATGTCGAAATCCAAAGTGCTCATGTCATGATACAGAATGCTCATGTAACTTCATATCAAACGTGTAACCATGCACACACACTTTACATATCAAGCACAAAGCCCTGAACCTCAAACACACCCTGCTTGTATCATTTTATGTCCTTTCGAACTACAAAATTCATCTCGAGTTCACACTTACCCTTATTCATTCATACTTTCTCAAACACACGTTATTCGTACCATTTCATGCCCTTTCGTATTGCTACTTCACTTCGAATTCATACCTAACCTTACTTAGTCACACTTAATGTTTACAACTCAACCACACCTCATTCGTACCATTTCATGCCCTTTCGTATGGAAAATTCACTTCGGATTCATACTTAGCCTTACTCATTCACACTTAATGTTTACAACTCAAGTATACCTCAAATACCCTTGTATTTTATGAGCAAAGGAAGAAAATAAAGTTATCACACATACATGGGGCGCTTAATGGGTCAAAAGGGACTTCCAGTACACTTAGAACGCCTTCTTGAGGCGCCTAAAGTGACATGGAGCTCCTATACTAGGCGTTCGAAGTGTTCTGGAATGTGCTAGTATACATGGAACGCCTACATGAAGCGCTTCAAGTGACATTGAACACCTTCAGAGGTGTTTGAAGTATTCTGGAATGTGCTGTGACACATCGAAGGCCTACATAAGGCGTTTTATGTGACATGAAGCGCCTTATGAGGTGTTCGAAGTGTTATGGAATTCATTGAAACACATTGAACGCCTACTTTAGGCGCCTAATGTAACATTGAGAGCCTAAAGTAGGTGTTCGAAGTGTACTGACGGCTTCCAAACTATAAAATACTACAGTAACTTCCTCTCATCATCTTCCTCCTTCACCCCTTTCATGTCAAACACTTCAAATTCCATCTTACCACCTAAATTCCATCATGCTTAACACACACGTAACACCGATTGATACTTAAATCTATTGGTCGCATCAGCCTTAAGCCTTCTATCATTCATATTCCCGGATGTATCATCGATCTTCCATCCCATGCCCAACTTGCAGCACACATCATCTAAACCTTCTTCAATCCATCTCAAATCAACTAAAACAACTCTTAGGAAACATAAAAATTATCACAACGTATCGCTAACATCAAAGAGAATACTTTCATGGCATGTTTGTTAACAATCAAGTACAACATAAACATTCAGAATTTGGCCCAAAGAAATCAACTTTACTCATCCAACCAACAACAAATGCATAAAGTAGAGCATTTAACATAAGCATATCAAAATTACCAATGTGTGATCTGAATTTTCTCTTTATAAGAACATAAGGCCTGTTGAAATCAAAATTTGCGTAAAGCGTATAGAAAGATTGCTTGTCTTTGTTTCTAGATAGTCTTACGGGTGTATGGAAGCATTTCGGGAAGGATTGGGCCTAGGTTGGCCGCCCTTTCTTCTTCTTCTTCTTCCTTTCTTCTTCTTTCTCTCTTCTCTTCCTTTTCTCCTCTTCCTTGTCTCACCCATTTTTGCCCCTTTCTTTTGGTCATGCAACCGACGGCTATAATGGGGAGTTATACTAAATGTTGTGTAACTCCCTCACTATTTAGTTGGGGGGCAATTTTGGTATTTTGGCCTAATTTTCTCAATTCCCACTTTTGTCTATTTTTCTCTCTATATTTTATTTAATTAAGTTTCATAAACCTATACAATTAATAAAATCATATTTAAAGTTTCATCTTCAACTTGCTGTCACACCAAATATCTCTCAACAAACTCCGCAATATGCCTCTTCAATAACCTCGAACTGTGACCTCCTGCAACTTTCTTTCCTTAGCTCACTTAAATTAGGTACCCTGATTTCCTTCTAAACCGTAAGCTCCCGTCCTCATTGACCTGAAATCCTTGAGCCTAACTTCTCAAAAATTTCACCTAAATCCTTATCATTCTTCTGAGCCTCTTTCACCCGATCCATCAAACTCGGGGTGATGGTCCATGATGCCAAAACATTAACTATAGAGTTAACCAAATCCAAGCTAAATTCTTCTATTTCTCTCTCAAGTGATGACTGTCACGCATGGCTAGATTTTCTGCTTAATACATCAGCCATCTTATTAGCTTTTCCTGGGTGGTAATGGATGGTCATATCGTAGTCCTTTAGTAACTCCAACCATCTCCACTGCCTCATGTTTAACTCCTTTTGGAAGAATAGGTACTTCAGACTCTTATGGTCGGTGAATAGCGCACACTTTTTCCCGTATAAATAATGTCACCAAATCTTCAAGTCAAAATACCACTGCTACGAGTTCAAGGTCGTGCGTGTGATAGTTTTGTTCATAAGGCTTTAGCTGTCTTGAGGCATGTATGATGATGCGTTCATCTCGCATCAAAACACAACCTACAAGTGAAATATTAGACTGAATTCAATTTGGATGGAAACTCATAACTTATGCTGCGGTTTACATGCCTAAACCATTCTTTGACGCGTCGCTATATATCAGAAACCCGTCAATACCTGAGGGTTGAGCCAATACTGGAGCTGTGGTTAATCTCTTCTTAAGCTCCGTGAATCTTTTCTTGCATTCCGCCGTCCTCTCAAACTTAGATTTCTTTTGAGTAAGCCGACTGAGGGGCTTCGCTATTGTCGAGAATTCCTCAACAAACTTATCGTAATAACTAGCTAGACCCAAGAAACTCCGCACTTCGGTAACAATGGGTCTAGACCACTCTGTGCTAACTTTCCAAGTTTCTTCGAATCAACGACAATCCACTTGGAAGGTTATATCTTCCATCTCAGAATTCTTAACTGTCACTTGTTTCAATCGACAGTCAATGTTGGTGTGAGATCTTAATTTGATCCCGAAGGTGCTTAACGAATCCCTTTGCCACGAAAGAGTGGTTCGTGCCACTTTTGAAAATACATTGGTCAATATCTTATTCACTATAACTGTACCTCATACCACGTTGGTGACTTCCTAAATATCCGTGTCAGTCATGAAATTGACACAGACATTCGTCCTCGGCCACTGAGCCACTTCTCCTGGAGCATTCTTCCTTATCTCTGGGCAATCCCTAATAAGGTTGCCCACCTGTTCGCATCGATAACATACTCTTGCCACCTTCCCACATTCACTATCATGGCTCTTATTACAATGCGGCAAACTCCTACAGCCTGGTGTACAACTGGACTCTGTGGTGGGGGTCTCTGAAAACTTCCCGACTATGCCTGTTTTCTGAATCTTAACCGAACGTTCAGGCCCGCCACAAACTCCAATCTCCTCCCTTGGCCTCTTACCTCTGTCAGAGTATCTTGCACCTGCCTCTCTTTCCGCTGTTCTATTTTAATCCCTCTCAACGCGAAAGTACGTATACAACATGTTCTCGTAGGTTCTCATCTCCGGATTTACAATTGCCGACTGAATTCTCGAATCCAAACCTCGCTCAAACTTTGTCATCTTTAAGTGATTATCAGACATAATCGTAGGAACGAATTTACTCAAAGCATAAAAATGGTCGGCATACTCCAACACTGTCATGCGACTCTATTTCAGCCCGTCGAACTCCTTATCTTGTCTAAGATTGCTGCCTCAGGCATGTAACACTTTAGAAAGGCATCACAGAATTGTGTCCAAGAGACCAGTGGGGTCTGAAATTTAAATTATTATAGAAATTTAAATGATATACGCACTCTCACACACCCAACCTAGATCATACTTAGACTTTAGAAAATCATCACTTATACATAAGGATCAAACTTAAGGAAAAATAACATCTTAAGTGGCTAAAAGATCATGAACCTAAGTTTCCGAGATAGATCTGAAGCCTAGGCTCTGAAACCACCTATAGCGCCCTGACCCGATACTGGACATCGGTACCAGTGCACCCGTGATAGCCTACTACGAGAACTATAAAGCGTCAAAGCAGATCAAGCACACGTCATCCATGACGTAAGATAAATCAATAGAAACGCCATAGAATTAAAAACTTCAATAACAATAATATCCCAAATGAAACACCGCGGAAATAAAACATGTCAAGGAGAGTGTTTAAAGTATCCTTCAATACAAAGCTTTAACAGTAAATCCTTCAACTAAAAGATAAGGACTGTAAGACTGTCCATTTTCATGACCATTGTCCCAATGAGCCCACTCGCCGTTGTCTTCTACAAAAATCATCTCATACTTTGGATCACCTAAAAAGCAGATAGAGTATTTGTTCTTAGCAAAAACATCGCTAGCAAGTAAGCCGTCTATACACCTTTAGGATCACACACGACGAGTCACCAGTACATAAATCAATGCCCAAAATAAGGTGCTTGGGTTAGCAAATAGCATCTTTATATCAACTCATCAAGCCAAATAGGTCATGTAAATGATACACAAAAATGGAACCAACACATATTGAGCAAAATGTACTACATAAACAGAACATATGCGAATGTCACTTCTTGCATGCCAAATATTATGCTTCGTGTAACATGATGCATGTACTTCTTCAAAACCACACACAAAACTCATGCATATGTCTTCTTTCGTAAACATGTCATGCGTGTCATTTAACAAAACTTTTCATAATTGTTCTTATCATGTTCTTCGTGTAGCAGAGCTTTATACCCTATGGATGATCAGTCCACAGCAAACAGAACTTTATACCCCGTTCTGAAAGGTCCACGACCCCATAACATATAACTTTATACCTCGGTTGATAGGTCCACGGCTCCATAACATATATCCTTATATTCGTGCTGATAGGTCCATGGCCCCATAAAATACTTTATTTTCCATGCTGATAGGTCCATGGCCCCATAACATAACTTTATTTTCCGTGCTGATAGGTCCACGGCCTCATAACATACTTTATACCCTGCTGTTGATTCACAGGTCACGCTTTTATGCCCTACCACTGCATGTGTGACTTTTACACCCTGCAATCAACCAGCAGCCATAGCTTGTCTTTCACAAACTTTAATCTTCTTTTAAAAACACATGTTCTTTTGCAAAACAAATATCATGTCGAAATATAAAGTGATCATGTCGTGATGCAGAATGCTCATATAACTTCATATGAAACATGTAACCATGCACACACACTTCACATATCAAGCACAAAGTCTTGAACCTGAAACACACCCTGCTCATACCATTTCATGTCCTTTTGAACTACAAAATTCATCTCGAGTTCACACTTAGCCTTATTTATTCATACTTTCTCAAACACACGTTATTCGTACCATTTCATGCTCTTTCGTATTGCTACTTCACTTCGAATTCATACATAACCATACTTATTCACACTTAATGTTTACAACTCAACCACACCTCATTCGTACCATTTCATGCCCTTTCGTATTGCAAATTCACTTCGATTTCATACTTAGCCTTAATCATTCACACTTAATGTTTACAACTCAAGTATACCTCAAATACCCTCGTATTGTATGAGCAAAGGAAGAAAATAAAGTTATCACACATACATAGGGCGCTTAATAGGTCAAAAGGGACTTCCAGTACACTTGGAATGCCTTCTTGAGGCGCCTAAAGTGACATGGAGCGCCTATAATAGGCGTTTGAAGTGTTTTGGGATGTGATGGTATACATCGAATGCCTACATGAAGTGCTTCAAGTGACATTATACACCTTCGGAGGTGTTCGAAGTATTCTGGAATGTATCGTGACACATCGAACGCCTGCGTAAGGCGCCTTATATGACATGAAGCGTCTTATGAGGTATTCGAAGTGTTCTGGAATTCACTGAAACACATTGAACTCCGACTTTAGGCGCTAATGTAACATTGAGCGCCTAAAGTAGGTGTTTGAAGTGTACTGACGACTTCCAAAACTGCAAAATACTGCAGTAACTTTCTCTCATCATCTTCCTCCTTCATCCCTTTCATGTCAAACACTTCAAATTCCATCTTACCACCTAGATTCCATCATGCTTAACACACACGTAACATCGATTGATACTTAAATCTATTGGTTTCATCAACCTTAAGCCTTCTATCATTCATATTTCATCGCAAGCAGATAATAACTTCAAAAAAAAGTTCAATGAAAACAATTCTTGCAATATCAAAGTCGATAAATAAAATTTATCCCGACAAAACTGATGTAGCCGGAAACGAAGATTGAATTATTGCATAAGAAATATATAAAAACATATCATTCTTAAAAAACATCGTTATCTTACAAAAATATTTCTCAGAGTTGTCAAAAATAGTTGGAACTTCATCAGGTTGATATACAGATACGGAAGGAAACGACCTTTTAAACTTTATAGCCTGTAAAACGGGGATGGCAGAAATGCTTAGAAGCAAAATTTTGAAGTGCCTTTAAAATATAGGTGTAAGTGTTTATATGAAAACATTTAATTATTGGAATTTTTTCATCCCATACTTCGTATGATTTTCTAAGTCACCCTTTACCGTCAATCGTAAAATTTGCCTCTGTACTGTTTCTTATAAGTCTAACCTTCGTCTATTATGATAAAATCCTTAACTTAAGTTTTTCAATCCTAGTATGGCACACTAAATATTAGTCAACTTAATCCACCATGCTTCCGCTCGCCACACTAACTCATCGTACTTCTTTACTTGCTCATTTCAACTGCTGGGTTTAACCTAGTTAAATCCCATGTGGAAAATATCCACTACTTGTTCATGGTTACTCTATCTCAATTCAAGGCTACTTGATTCATCAGTACTTACGTGTTCCTAGGAATCAGCACTTAATACTTTGTTATTCCACTGTACTTATTTTAGTAATGCCGCTCATCACTGTCAATCAATATCCCTAATAAGACTAATATCTTCGGCATGTTCGATACTCTAAAGTTCAACATCTTAAAAATAATTATAAACCCCTTTGTACGATGTTATTTGCTATACTCTACTGATCATAACGCTAATAAATCATTTCTTAGTCATTATCATTTTACTACAAATCATCTCTTAAAAAATATGATCCCAACTTAGACTTAGTCACGCTCTGACACCGCTATCAAATGTAGGGACATGAACTCACTTTATTTATCATAATGGTACCAGGTTTACAGGGGTCAGATATAAGGAATTATACAAATGATTATAATCAGCACTTAGGTAAGGCAACTAATTCAGAGTCGTATGGAGTGTCCTAGGCATATGTGGGCATATCCCTTACCCAAAATCACTTAGGCCTAATGTCATGACTTATTTCTAGAATCGATACTCGGTACCATCATTCCTTACGTTTAAATCATCATTTATTTCTAAGTTTAATGCTTAGAATATAATCACAACTTATGACTAAGATCAGTGTTTATGTTCAAATCACCACATGATGTTCAGATCACCGCTTAATTTCTAGAACCGATATTTCGTATCGTCCTTCCTTAAATATAAAATTGTAACATACAGGAAACATCATCATTAAAATTCTAATGTCACATCTTATTTCCAATAACATGCTTAATGTATAATCAGTGCTTACTGTAGAGAAAAAGGGGTTTGAGTGATTTCAAAATATATGATTTAAATGTGCATAAAAACGTGCATGACATAAATATGCATGACATATTGCATATAACTTGCCTTATATGTTCATATATAATGTTGCCGTACTAACGAGCCATGAAGCTTTAAATCTTACATCAAATGGCAAACATTTGTTGTGTTTATACTATTTTCAGGTGCCACCATTAATGAACTAAACTAGTTCATTAAGTGAAGTACTTAGTTAATTAAACTAAGTAGTTCATTAAAGGAAGCAACATTTGGACAAGACACAAAGGCAACAAGACTAAGAAAGGAAAGTCTCCTCCTCCTCTCACCACACATATACACGGCCATATATTCATAAATATATATTTTCAGATTTTTGAAGAAGGCACATACACATGTATTCCAACGTACTATCGACACGTTATATATTTTACGTACGTACGTTAATGTCACACCACCATACTTAACTCATATTTATGAGTATATTTAGGTCTTATATCATATGATATAAGTCATGGTGATGACAAAAAAATACGACACGTTAAAGGTTCGAAACCGAAAATTGTCGTATCGGGCGAATACCAAAACTTCGCCAACGTGTCACGTACTTGCCATAAATAGATGGCCAGTCCCTACACCTCAAAAATCTCTATAATTTTCGTGGTCCACGTGTTATTTACAGCCATAAAATCATTCCATGTTGGCACACACAAATCACCCCACATTAAGGCCAAATTGTGGAGATTCCAATTTCAATTTTGTCACATTTATATGGCGCCACTTTAATCAGCCAAGTGCTGAATATTAAAGTTTATATTATGTATATTATGTGTAACATAATATATATAACATGTGCAAAAATTTGGAATTTAATTAGAGAAAAATAGGGTAATCGATAAACATCGAAAATTCGGTTTTCTACGCACACAACACATGGAACGTGTTTGGCACATCGTACGACATGTATGTAGACACTTTTTACATATGTCATACATCTTAAAGTGTTCTAGAAAATTAAATTAAGGGCTGATTGAAATATACCATGTGTGTATTATTAAATGTGCATTATTTTATAAAGTTTGCAAAATTAAAATTCAGCACATGTATATACATATCATACACGCATATACAACTGAAATGGAGCATATGTGGAGCCTTGTTGGCATATTGATTGGTCAAGAATCAATCATACAATGTTGATGACTTAAAGAAAGAAGCTACAAAAGGTAATGTTTCAAATTTTATCTCATTTGAAACACATGCTGAAAATTTCAGCATGTGCACTAAGAGCTGGCCGATTTTCTTCTCCAAATGAGCTTTATTTTGTGTCTTAAAACATGTGATTAATTGGAAGAAGAATTGGAAGTAATTTGAATAAGTTATGAATTCATAAATTGTGATATCTTGAATATCACACATGCTGAAAAATTTCAGCTTGTGTATGAATGTATCTAGGCCGAATTCTTGGCCATGTTGTTGTCCAATTTTATTCCCAAAATTGATGAGAATATTGTCTACTAATTGGTGATTTATTTCTAAGAGAAAAATCAAAGAAAAGTTGGAAATAATTTGAATTAAAGCACCATGTATCACATGCTGAAATTTCAGCATGTCAAGTCTCATTCATGGCCGATTTTTTACCCATTTTTGTGAAGAAATTATCTTGCACAATTTATGTGATGATCTTGGAAGTTATGGTAATTATTTTATGATGATTTTGGCACATGTTTTTAGTGGAATTCTCAGATTTTCCAAGTCATCAAATGATGACAACATTCAACCAATCAATGAGTGCCAAGTAAGCAAAAGTTAAATGATCATCCAATGAGGAGGTGCCAAGTAAGCAAGATCATGTCACAATGATTCCACACATTCTCACAAGGACTTAGAAGACAATTTTCAAGAGGAAAAAAGCACCAATGGGGACGGCTATGATGTTAAAAAGGGAAGGAAGAAGAACAAAACAAGAACAAGAAAAAGCATTACAATCTTGAAGTGAACAAAAACGCCTAGCTCTTCTTCTTCTACACTCTCTTTCTTTCTTCTTCCTAAAAACCTATTGCACTTACATTCATATTCTTGAATACGATTATTTTAGACCACCACATATTCTCTATCTTTGCAAAAGATTGATCAAGATGTGATCAATCTTCAATCTTGTAAGGTGGTGGTGTTCTTGTCCATTGTATTCATCATACAAGGTTTGTAAAGGGTTAGAGTTGGTTTGTAACTCCATCAACCCTGTGGTAAGGTGTATTTGTGTTGTGTGATTAGTGTGAACCAAGGAAGGTGTTCCTCGAAGACTGGATTAGGTTGTTTATAACCGAACCAGTATAAAATTCTCAGTGTCATTTACTTTCAGCAATTATATTCTGTTTCAGCACTGTTTATCCTTTTTTATTACGATCGTAAAAATAGTAAAAGTTTTTCAAAAATTACGAAACTTTTCAAAATCATAGCCACACGTCTTAGGGTTAATTTGGCACAAGTTTCAACCCTTTTGGACTAATATAAGTCAATCAAACCACCAAAGTTCTGAGACTAGTGCAGTCTGATTGTCTGGCTTGCAAAGGTTGAGACTTTGATAGTATTTGACTAACTTCACAAAAGCATTTTTCAAAACTGTTTCAATCCATTTAAATATCACATATAAGAGGTTAGTGGTTAAAATTTCAGAGTATTTGGAGTTACTTACAAATAGGAATAAATTTTTCAAAACAGTTTACCGTTTCTGGCAGATTCGTGCAATCTGACCACTAACGATTTTTGAAGGGTGTTAAAGATTGAATTTAAATCTGAAATTTTTAGGAGACACTCATAACATCTGAGGCTAAGTTCTCTCAAAATGTCAGAATTTTTTAAGATGTACAACCTGGTTTTAAAAACGTTTTAAAACTGCAACTGAAAACAGAAACTTTTTTCAGAAGTTGAGTTCTTGAGCCAAACCAATTTTAAAAACCACACTTTCCGCACCAACTATTCAACCCCTCCCCCTTCTAGTGGTGCCTTGCAGATCCTACAAGTGGTATCAGAGATCAGGAACACTCACTTCAAAGGATCCAACGATTCAGTGAGATGGCAACCACAAATCTCAAAACCAAGCAAGAAGGTATGTCGAGCCAAATGCCTCCTCTTTTTGACGGTGGGTCGTTTATTCAATGGAAACTAAGAATGAAGCTTTTTCTTATGGCAATAGATATTGATCTTTGGTCGATTATAGAAGATGGTCCTTTTGTTCTATCTAAGTTATCCACCGTAGACGGAGTCACACTAGAAGTTGTTAAACCTAGACAAGAATATACAAGTGAGGATAAAAAGAAACTTAGCACGAACGCTAGGGCTATGTAATTACTTTTAAATGGATTAAGCAAGACTGATTCTAGTTATGTCTCAAATTGTTCTAGTGCACAAGAAATGTGGAGAATACTCGAAATGAAACACGAAGGCACTAGTCAAGTAAAAGAGTCCAAGATAAACATGCTTATGTCCACACTCGAGTCGTTTAAATTATTGCCTAATGAATTTATTGTCGATATGGATCTTCGCTTGACTAACATCTATAATTCTCTTGAGTCTCTTGGTAAAGCCTTTACCATGCAGGAAAAGGTACAGAAAGTCTTGTGAAGCCTTCCATCCTAGTGGGACCCTAAAGTGACTGCAATAGAAGAAAGCAAAGAAACTAAGTCTATAAAGATGGAAGAATTAATCGGATCACTTAAGGTTTATGAGAATAAACTCACCATACGGAAATCGGAATCATCTAAACAAGGTAAAGCTATTGCTTTTAAATCAAATAAATACGTCTCTACTTCTTCCGATCACGTAGATGATAGTGACTCTGAATCGGATAACGATGACTTAATTCTATTGGCTAAAGGTTTAAGAAAATTTATGAGAAAGTCATTTAGAAACAAAAATAAGGGAACTTCGACTAAAAGAAATAAGAACAAGACAAATGATAAGGATGTTAAATGTTATGAATGCGGCAAACTTGGACATTTATCATATGACTGCCCTAATAAGGAAAAGCAAACAAATAAATACCCTGACAAGGAACGGAACAAGAATAGACTCGTCTCAAAACCCAAGCAAAGGAAACGTGCTCTCAAAGCCTCCACTTGGAGTGATACATCGGATTCCGAGACTGAAACCGAAGAAGAGACTGCACAAGTATGCTTTGTGTCCAAAGCATCTAATGAGGTATCATCTGATTCTGATTCTGACTCTGAGCCTTCTTATGATGATCTTTTTAGTCAGTATTTAGAATTGCATAAATTCACTAAGACTCTCGCTAAAGAAAAGAAGCGATTAATTGAAGACAAGAAACTGTTAGAATCTTCTAACGAGAATCTTGTCGCTCAATTAAACGATTCAAAGAAAGAGTCATCATGCATCATTACTGCATTAAAGACTGAGATTTCATCATTGACCACGCAAAATAATGAAATGAAATCCGAGATTTCAAGTTTGAAATCAAGGAATACAGACTTAGAGAAAATGATGAAACAGTTTGATACGGGATCTAACATGCTGCATCGTATTATCTTATCACAAAGCATGACAGTGATAAAACTGGTTTGGGATACGTTGAAAGAAATGAAGTATCCAACAAACCAACTAAATTTGTAGTGTCTAAGAAAGTAGACACCCCAATGCCAAAAACGGCGTCTAAGATGACGCAAAGACCCCCTCTTCCCTCATCACGCCCCACTTCTTCCTCATATCATGCAAAATACAATTTTGTACCATATAGATATGAAAAGAAAAGAGTGATGCATACACGACATTCATTTCATCCACGCACTATGCACACAAATACAAGGACATATCAAAAACGTCCTACATACAATGAGTATGAAGGAGTTCTTGGCTAAAGGCCCAAAGTGCATTCACCACATGTCTACTATATTGCACCTTCATCTACATTATTGCCATTTTCTAGACCGAGAAGAATCACCCAAGTATGGGTGCCGAAAGGTACTTTTACCAAGAGGTGATTAACTAACTCGCAAGGACCCAAAGTTAAAAGGATACCTAAATCATTCTTGCACATTGCAGGGAGCCCACACATCAAAAGATACATCCATAAAGTGGTTCCTTGACAGTGGCTGCTCAAGACACATGACGGGTGATCCGAGTTTGTTCACGAAATTAAAGAAGGTAATAAAAGGCGGATCCGTGATCTTTGGAGACAACAACGAAGGCAAGATCATTGGAAAAGGTACAATTGGTAACCCAAGCACTCTTCAAATCTCCAACATCTTTTTGGTAAGCAACTTATCTTATAATCTTCTTAGTATTTCTCAATTTATTGATAATGGCTTTGATGTGTGTTTCACTTACCCTTATTGCAACATAATAAATAAAAATGGAGAAACTGTTTTAAAAGGAAAACAAGAAGGAAACATCTTTACGCTCTCTATGGATGATATGTTAGATGCTAAAGTTAAGTGCTTTATGCCAAATGAACCTAACGTAAATTTGTGGCATAGACGTTTAGGACACATTGGCATTTCCACACAAGAAAAACTCCAACGAAAGAACCTAGTACGAGGATTGCCTACACTTGATTTAGACAACTTTCAGTTGTGTGAATCTTGCATAAAAGGCAAACAAACACGCGAGTCACTTAAGCCTAAGAATGAAATAAGCACGACTAGAGTCTTACAATTATTACATATTGATTTGTTTGGTCCTAGTCGCACTACGAGCCTTGGTGGGCATCCTATGCATGCGTGATTGTTGATGATTTTTCTCGTTATACTTGGACTTTATTTCTTGCGCATAAGGATGATAGTGCCATTGAAATCGCAAAGCTAATAAAGCAACTTGAAAATCAATACGGTTTCAATGTGAAAAAGATAAGAAGCGATAGAGGCGGTGAATTTAAAAACAAGGATATGATTTCATTTTGAGAAGAAAAAGGAATCAAGCATGATTTTTCGCCACCTAGAACTCCACAATTAAATGGAGTAGTAGAAAGAAAGAATCGAACATTACAAGAAATTTCTAGGACTATGTGATGCGAAAATAAATTGCCTAGATTTCTGTGGACGGAAGCCGTAAATTGTGCATGCTACATTGTGAACCGTTTGTCCATTAGAAAGAAAATAAACAAGACGCCTTATGAGATATTAAATGATCGCATGCCTAAGATTGACTATTTTTGTGTGTTTGGATGCAAATGTTTTGTTTTAAATACAAAAGATAATTTAGATAAATTTGAATCTAAATCAATTGAATGCATCTTTGTTGGATATTCTGTAAATTCAAAAGTATATAGATGTTATGATCCTTCCACTAGACAAATCACAGAATCTATTCATGTGAAGTTTAATGAATATGGTGAGATTAATAAAGATAAAGAATATGATGATGACTTTGGATTGAAACCTGTGTCGAATGAAGATGATGGTATGTTTGATATGCATGATACACTAGAAATGCATGATCACGTAGAAATGCATGAGAACATAGAAAATAATCAACCAAGATGGCATAGAGATCACCCACATGATCTCATTATAGACGACATCACTCACGGTGTGCGACCATGTAGAAGAATAACTTCGGATGAAATAAATCAATTTCATGCTATGATTTCCGCAATTGAACCCAAAAATGTGCATGATGCTTTGAGTGATTCTTCTTGGATTGATGCTATACATGATGAGCTTAATCAATTTGTTAGAAATGATGTATGGGATTTAGTGCCACGACCACAAGATAAGACCATAATAGGCACAAAGTGGGTGTTTAGAAATAAAATGAATGAAGAAGGAAAGGTCGTTATAAATAAAGCTAGACTTGTAGCACAAGACTATAATCAAGAAGAAGGAATTGGCTATGATGAAACATTTGCACTCGTAGCACGTCTAAAAGCTATACGACTTTTACTTGTTATTGCTTGCATGAAAGGTTTCAAACTTTATCAAATGGACATAAAAAGTGCATTCCTAAATGGATTTATACAAGAAGAGGTATACGTGAAGCAACCACTCAGTTTTGAAGATTTGAAATATCCCGATCACGTGTACAAACTAAAGAAGGCACTATACGGTCTAAAGAAAGCACCTAGAGCATGGTATGATCGTTTCGCTACTTTCCTTTTAGAAAATGGTTTTAAACGAGGTACTATAGATAGTACATTATTTTTGAAACAAGATAAATCGGATTTACTCATTATTCAAATCTGTGTTGATGACATTATTTTCGGTTCTACCTCACATAAACTTGCTGAAGATTTTGAAAATTGCATGAAATCCGAATTTGAAATGTCTATGGTTGGCAAACTTAACTATTTTCTTGGCTTGCAGATTAAGCAAAGGAGTAAAGGCATTCACATAAGTCAAGCTAAATATGTAAATGACATGATTAAAAAGTTCAATTTTGAAAATTTAAAATCATCCCCCACCCCTATGAGTGTCACTACTAAATTGGATAAAGACGAACATGGTAAAGATTTTGATAATGCCTTATATCGATCTATGATTGGTTCTTTACTATATCTTACTGCTATTAGGCCTGATATCATGTTCACTGTATGCATGTGTGCACGTTTTCAAAGTCAACCTAAGGTGTCTCACTATAATGCGATAAAAAGAATATTCCGCTATATTAAGCACACGCCCACCTTAGGAATTCGGTACGATAAAGATTCCGAATTTAATTTACATGCCTATACTGATGCAGATTACGGTGGCTGTAAAATAGATAGAAAGAGCACGAGTGGCACTTGCCAATTTATAGGAAACTCTCTCATTTCATGGTTCTCCAAAAAGCAAGCAAGCGTTGCTTTGTCCACTACTGAGGCTGAGTGTATGGCACTTACCCTTTACTGCATACAGTTGTTATGGATAAAACAACAACTTTCGGACTTTGGAATTTCCGTAAATAGAATTCCTATATATTGTGATAGTATGAGTGCAATTAATATGTCTAAGAATCCCGTACTACACTCTAAGGCCAAGTATATAGAAGTACGCTACAACTTTCTTTGTGATCACGTAAATAATGGTAATATCGTCATAGATCACGTACGCACAGAAGCACAAGTAGCGGATATCTTTACTAAAGCCTTAAATCAAGCCACGTACGAAAATCTTCGTTCTAAATTAGGCATGATTTCTGCTGATGTGATTTGATTTGATTCTCTTTCCTTATTTACGAGCATATTTTGATTGACTTTCCAAAATAAAGGGGAGAGAAAGCATGATTTAAGGGGGAGAGAGATACTGATTGCATAAATCAAGGAGGAGCAGATTTGAAATTTAAAATTCAAATTTTAAATTTATGCATGATTGAAAAGAGGGAGCGATAGGATTTAAATCATGAGTATAGGTTATTTTGAAAATCATCAAAAGGGGGAGATTGTAGAGAAAAAGGAGTTTGAGTGATTTCAAAATATATGATTTAAATATGCATAAAAACGTGCATGACATAAATGTGCATGACATATTGCATATAACTTGCCTTATATAGTTCATATATAATGTTGCCGTACTAACGAGCCATGAAGCTTTAAATCTTATATCAAATGGCAAACATTTGTTGTGTTTATACTATTTTCAGGTGCCACCATTAATGAACTAAACTAGTTCATTAAGTGAAGTACTTAGTTAATTAAACTAAGTAGTTCATTAAAGGAAGCAACATTTAGACAAGGCACAAAGGCAACAAGACTAAGAAAGGAAAGTCTCCTCCTCCTCTCACCACACATATACACGGCCATATATTCATAAATATATATATTTTTAGATTTTTGAAAAAGGCACATACACATGTATTCCAACGTACTACCGACACGTTATATATTTTACGTACGTATGTTAATGTCACACCACCATAATTAACTCATATTTATGAGTATATTCAGGTCTTATATCATATGATATAAGTCATGGTGATGACAAATTAAATACGACACGTTAAAAGGTTCTAAACCAAAAATTGTCGTATCGGGCGAATACCGAAACTTCGCCAACGTGTCACGTAGTTGCGATAAATAGATGGCCAGCCCCTACACCTCAAAAATCTATATAATTTTCGTGGTCCACATGTTATTTACAGCCATAAAATAATTCCATGTTAGCACACACAAATCACCCCAGATTAAGGCCAAATTGTGGAGATTCCAATTTCAATTTTGTCACATGTATATGGCGCCACTTTAATCAGCCAAGTGCTGAATATTAAAGTTTATATTATGTATATTATGTGTAACAAATATATATAACATGTGGAAAAAGTTGGAATTTAATTAGAGAAAAATCGGGTAATCGATAAACATCGAAAATTCGGTTTTCTACGCACACAACACATGGAACGTGTTTGGCACATCGTACGACATGTATCTAGACACTTTTTACATATGGCATACATCTTAAAGTGTTCTAGAAAATTAAATTAAGGGCTGATTGGAATATACCATGTGTGTATTATTAAATGTGCATTATTTTACAAAGTTTGCAAAAATAAAATTCAGTACATGTATATACATATCATATACGCATATACAGCTGAAATGGAGCATATGTGGAGCCTTTTTGGCATATTGATTGGTCAAGAATCAATCATACAATGTTGGTGACTTAAAGAAAGAAGCTACAAAAGGTAATGTTTCAAATTTTATCTCATTTGAAACACATGCTGAAAATTTCAGCATGTGTACTAAGAGCTGGCCGATTTTCTTCTCCAAATGAGCTATATTTTGTGTCTTGAAACTTGTGATTAATTGGAAGAAGAATTGGAAGTAATTTAAATAAGATATGAATTCATAAATTGTATCTTGAATATCACACATGCTGAAAAATTTCAGCATGTGTATGAATGTATCTAGGCCGAATTCTTGGCCATGTTGTTGTCCAATTTTATTCTCAAAATTGATGAGAATATTGTCTACTAATTGGTGATTTATTTCTAAGAGAAAAATCAAAGAAAAGTTGAAAATAATTTGAATTAAAGCGCCATCTATCACATGCTGAAATTTCAGCATGTCAAGTCTCATTCATGGCCGATTTTTACCCATTTTTGTGAAGAAATTATCTTGCACAATTTATGTGATGATCTTGGAAGTTATGGTAATTATTTTATGATGATTTTGGCACATGTTTTTAGTGGAATTCTCAGATTTTCCAAGTCATCAAATGATGACAACATTCAACCAATCAATGAGTGCCAGGTAAGCAAAAGTTAAATGATCATCCAATAAGGAGGTGCCAAGTAAGCAAGATCATGTCACAATGATGCCACACATTCTCCCAAGGACTTAGAAGACGATTTTCAAGAGGGTGAGAGCACCAAGGTGGGACGGCTATGATGTTAAAAAGGGAAGGAAGAGGAACAAAACAAAAACAAGAAAAAGAATTACAATCTTGAAGTGAACAAAAACGCCTAGCTCTTCTTCTTCTACACTCTCTTTCTTTCTTCTTCCTAAAAGACTATTGTACTTACATTCATATTCTTGAATAGGCTTATTTTAGACCACCACATATTCTCTATCTTTGTAAATGATTGATCAAGGTGTGATCAATCTTCAGTCTTCCAAGGTGGTGGTGTTCTTGTGCATTGTATTCATCATACAAGGTTTGTAAAGGGTTGGAGTTGGTGTGTAACTCCATCAACCCTGTGGTAAGGTGTATTTGTGTTGTGTGATTAGTGTGAACCGAGGAAGGTGTTCCACGAAGACTGGAGTAGGTTGTTTATAACCGAACCAGTATAAAATTCTTGGTGTCATTTACTTTCAGCACTTATATTCAGTTTCAGCACTATTTATCCTTTTTGATTACGTTCGTAAAAATAGTAAACGTTTTTCAAAAATTACGACTTTCCAGAATCATAGACACGCGCCTTAGGGTTAATTTGGCACAAGTTTCAACTCTTTTGGACAAGTATAAGTCAATTAAACCACCAAAGTTCTGAGACTAGTGCAGTCTGATTTTCAGGCTTGCAAAGGTTGAGACTTTGATAGTATTTGACTAACTTCCCAAAAGCATTTTTCAAAACTGTTTCAACCCGTAAAATATCACATATAAGGGGTTAGTGGTTAACATTTCAGAGTATTTGGAGTTATGTACAACTAGGAATAAAGTTTTCAAAACAGTCTACCGTTTCTGGCAGATTCGTGCAATCTTACCACTAACGATGTTTGAAGGGGTTAAAGGTTGAATTTAAATCTGAAATTTTTAGGAGACACTCATAACATCTGTGGCTAAGTTCTCTCAAAATTTCAGAATTTTTGAAGACCTAAAACCTGGTTTTAAAAACGTTTTAAAACTGGTCCTGAAAACAGAAACTGTTTTCAGAAGTTGAGTTCTTGAGTCAAAACAATTTTAAAAACCACACTTTCCGCACCAACTATTCAAACCTCCCCCTTCTAGTGGTGCCTTGCAGATCCTACAAGTGGTATCAGAGAGCAGGAACACTCACTTTAAAGGATCCAATGATTCAGTGAGATGACAACCACAAATCTCAAAACCGAGCAAGGAGGTATGTCGAGCAAAAGGCCTCCTCTTTTTGATGGTGAGTCGTTCATTCAATGGAAACTAAGAATGAAGCTTTTTCTTATGGCAATAGATATTGATCTTTGGTCGATTATAGAAGATGGTTCTTTTGTTCCATCTAAGTTATCCACCATAGACGGAGTCACACTAGAAGTTGTTAAACCTAGACAAGAATATACAAGTGAGGATAAAAAGAAACTTAGCATGAACGCTAGGGCTATGCAATTACTTTTAAATGGATTAAGCAAGAGTGAGTCTAGTTATGTCTCAAATTGTTCTAGTGCACAAAAATGTGGAGAATACTTGAAATGAAACACGAAGGCACTAGTCAAGTAAAAGAGTCTAAGATAAACATGCTTATGTCCACACTCAAGTCGTTTAAATTATTGCCTAATGAATCTATTGTCGATATGGATCTTCACTTGACTAACATCTATAATTCTCTTGAGTCTCTTGGTAAAGCCTTTACCATGCAGGAAAAGGTACAAAAAGTCTTGCGAAGCCTTCCATCTGAGTGGGACCCTAAAGTGACCGCAATAGAAGAAAGCAAAGAAACTAAGTCTATAAAGATGGAAGAATTAATCTGTGGCGCCCCGCACCCTGGCCTCGCCGAAGTCGGTGCACCCGCCGTACTTCACTAAGGAGAGTACTAGGCGTCGTCCATGTGCGTCGTGATCCATGACAATAATGCATGGATTTTTAGCGCTTACATGTAAGTAAGTAGGCGAAACCGTGGCAGAATTTAAAAATTCGAATTAAAACGTCATCATAACCAGTTAAGGTTTTCAACCCACATAAATCGTTGCTGAAAGAATCAAAAGCAAATTGTTTTCCCATCACAATTACATAACACCATCATCCCTTAACACTGGTATGCTCGATCTCCTAATCCTGACCATCCTTTGCTGCACTCACAGGTAGGGGTCCCTATGTCCGTCCTCAATCCGTAATACCCTGTTCCCTGCAGCCTCTGGGAGGAAAAAATAGAGGGTGAGTGACAAAGTCACCAGCAAGTATACCATAAACAATCATGCATTAAATGAGAAGTACATACAAGAATCGAACCCCCAAAATTAAGTTTAGAACATACCTATCCTTCCATTAAACACCCGTAAGAAGTCCGCACAAAGTATATCCAAGTTCACAACTTAACATGGATTGATACTTAATAGAGATCATTGCTTATGAAAGGATCACCACACAATAGAGATCATGACATACAAAAGGTCATCACTCAATCAAGGTCATAACCTAGGAACTACCAATTCATAACACTTGGTCTAAATGCTATGAGTAAGATCATAGCTTAGTCACGAAGAAAGTAATAACATAGCCTAGTGCAAATAGACTCAACATCATGCTCATGACCATATGAAATGCGTATGAATATGCGAAAGTAGCGCACGTTGCCCTCCATCCAAAACCCGATAAGGATCATCACTTAATGCGCCAAGATCGTAACTTAAATAAAATCGTTACTGAATACAGAATATGACTATGAAAGACTGTAACTCGCCTTAATCCTCAACATAACAAAATTCATCACTTAAGAAAATCATACTTAGGACCTATATGGTCATGACAACTTAGTCTAAGTTTCATGTGTCGCTACACAATGACTCCATACGTGGCATGCATGCATATGCACATGTAATGTGTCATGATAAAATGAGAAAAATGACTTTTCATGCTCTTCTTTCAAATCATCATCGTCATAAAACCATAGAGCGTTCAGATCTATCTTCCCGGATCTAAGGCGGTAACTTTTCTCCTTCAAATCTATTATTCTCGGATTCGGAAGGGTAACGTCCTGACTCTTTCAGATTTATCTTCCCGGATCTGAGGCGGTAACTTCTCCACTTCGAATATATTATTTCCGGATTCGAAACGGTAACGTCATCATTCTTTCAGATCGCTTAACCCAGATCTGCTCAGGTTCATACTGGCCAGTTCATACTCACACACGGTACCGGTGGAGAAGCGTTCTTTTAAAAACATAAAATCATCTTTTGAAAACGCTTTTCATCTTTCTTTCACGTAAAATCCATACCATAAACCATGCAAGTGAAGATGATGCAATGTATGACATGCATTATGCGACTCGTGAACAAATGCATCATAACATGCATGCGCGGACTAGTCTTTTAAACTGGAAAAACTGTCCAGCAATCACACTCTGTTCATACAGTCTCGTGCTCATCAATTTGTGCTCATATTCCTGAACCCATGCAATACATATGCATAATGAAGACTTAGACACATGCTATAAAAATTTCGTAACATTCCGAAGTGTCTAACAACCTCAAAACATCATACTATCATCAAAGGTACTGCTGAAATCAGCAGGGCAGTACCGCCTTACCTCAGTTTTGTGGGTCATAAAACTTTATTCATTTGATCCATCACCTGGAAATCATAGATAATTCACCAAGGAACAATATTCATAAGGCTAAACATCACATTTAATCTTAAATGAGCAAGATCAAAGCCTTACAACTTATGACAATAAACTGTCCTGTTTTCCAGTTTTGTACACTAACTTTAACTCAGTTGTTAATCATCAAAATGGTAGTTTCATACTGGTTTCTTTACATGAACATGTACATCAATACCCTAGGTAATTACCATAAAAATTCCAAGGCAATCCAATAAGTTTAAGGGGGTCATCTAATTACTTTCCCAAATTGGGTACATGCAGAAACTGGAATGACCAATTAAATCACGAATTGAATTTTGACCAAACCACAACTCGTTTTACCAAAATTCCAACTCACAGATGTCATACACACATAAAACTATCACTATGGCAAAAATCAGCTCATTTTCACATTCCTAAGGTTCATTTCCAAGCCACACAACTTACTACTCAAAACTGTCCTGTTCCAGCAACTCTGTTTGAGCAGTTTCACCAAAAATTTTATTAATAATAATTCAAAACTCCTTTTACCAAAATTCCGCCTCTCACATTTCATATACACATAAGGCTATCACCATACCAAAAAAATTAGACAATTTGAACCTCCTAAGATTCATGTTCAGGTCGTTCAACATAACACATAAATCTGTCCAGTTCCAGTACTTCTGTTTGACCACTTTTTACTAAAAACTTCATTAAGGACAAACCACAACTCCTTTTACTGAAATTCCAACTCACACATTTCATATACATATAAGGCTAACATCACACTAAAAATTAGCCAATTTGAATACTCCTAAGGTTCAACTTAAGGTCATGTAAAACGTCACACTGTTCTGCCCAGTTCCAGTAGTTTCTTCTTGAGCAGTTTTACCAAAAGATTTATTAAAAATAAACCATAACTCTTTTTACTGCAATTCCAACTCTCACTTATACTAAACACACAGAGCTAGCATCATGTCAAAATTTAGCTTATTTGAACATCTTTAAGGTTCGTTCTCAAGTCATATAATCGGCAACAAAAATCTGTCAGCTCCAGTAGTTTCAGCACTTCTTCACCTTTTTATTGTTCAAGCATTCTTCAACTAAGATTTATAACTTAAAAATGGCTAGTCATTCAAGCATGCACTTCACAAATAAGGCAAGATTGGCTAGAGTATACTTGCCTCTTTGAACCTTAGTGCTTTTGCTTAGCTTGAACCTTGGTTGAAATGGAATGAAGTCTTCCTCCACAAAATGAAGCTTGGAAATGGATTCAAACCATCAAGATGTTATTTTCTCCTTAGTGGCTTGAAGAATCTTCTCCTAGTGTCCTCATGAAAGTCACGTTTTTGTGCAAGGAGAAAGGGGTACTAGGCGAGTTTCATCCTTTGAAATATAGAACTCACTTAGAAGTTTAACATTTAACTTACCTAGATGAGTTCTTGAAGCTTGAAGATTAAGATAGCCTTGACACTCCTAGCTCCTACTATGGCCGAAATATATGATGATGATAGAGGAGTTGTCTAAGTGTTCAATGAATCTTGAATGGTTTGCTTAGGTGAGTTCTTGAGGGTGTTCAAAACTTGGAGATGAAGAAGAGCTCCATGGATGAACTTGAAGATGTAAGAGAGCTTCTTAGTAGAAGAAGTCTTCATGGGGAAGACAAGGGGAGGGGGGCGTGCTTTTTGGGGGGGAAGGAGACAAGGAAACATGAAGCTTCCAAGGTGTGCATAGGGAGAAGAGAGCCTCCTTTGTGTCTTGAACCTTTACTACCTTATGTCCCCATGCTTGGTTTTTCTTTTTGTTTTATTTTATTCCAAGACAACTTGTCTTGTCTTTCCTTTTGTTTATTTTATTTTATTTCTTAAATAAGAGTTGTTATTTTAGTTCAACTATAGTTACTTTATGCCAACTATAGTTACTTTATGGCCAACCTTGGTTATTTTACCCAACTAGAGTTATCTTCCCATTAAATAACCATGGTAATCTTTCTTGGTCAACCATAGGGGGGGCGATTTTCTTATCCTTGGGCGGGGGGGACCCCATTCCCATGCTTAATTTTTCTTTTCTTATTTTTCTTGTTCCAAGACAACCTATTTTATTGTAGTCTTACTAATTACATAATTGTGATAACAAGGAAAATTCTAGGCTCCTCCAAGGCCCTTATGGCCGAATTTTACATAGTGTTGGAAGGGTAGTTTGTCATTTCACTTGTGTCGTGTGACACACCTACATGATTATATTAAATTTCCTATAATATTTACTTTAAGGAAATTCTATCAATGTAGTTACATTTAAATAATGTAACCGGTTGACTAATTCTTAGTGACTCATCTCATAAGGGTCGGCGGTATAGATAAATTCCCGTCGGGTATAACATTATTCCCTCCTTAAACCGCTTTATACGATTCTCAGTATATACCGATTTTTGCGAGGTACAACATAATCGGATCACTTAAGGTTTAAATCAAATGAATACGTCTCTACTTCTTCCGATCACGTAGATGATAGTGACTCTGAATTGGATAACGATGACTTAATTCTATTGGCTAAAGGTTTAAGAAAATTTATGAGAAAGTCATTTAGAAACAAAAATAAGGGCACTTCGACTAAAAGAAATAAGAACAAGACAAATGATAAGGATGTTAAATGTTACGAATGCGGCAAACTTGGACATTTATCATATGGCTGCCCTAATAAGGAAAAGCAAACAAATAAATACCCTGGCAAGAAACGGAACAAGAATAGACTCATCTCAGAACCCAAGCAAAGGAAACGTGCTCTCAAAGCCTCCACTTGGAGTGATACATCGGATTCCGAGACTGAAACCGAAGAGGAGACTGCACAAGTATGCTTTGTGTCCAAAGCATCTAATGAGGTATCATCTGATTCTGATTCTGACTCTGAGCCTTCTTATGATGTTCTTTTTAGTCAATATTTAGAATTGCATAAATTCACTAAGACTCTCGCTAAAGAAAAGAAGCGATTAATTGAAGACAAGAAACTGTTAGAATCTTCTAACGAGAATCTTGTCGCTCAATTAAACGATTCAAAGAAAGAGTCATCATGCATCATTACTGCATTAAAGACTGAGATTTCATCATTGACCACGCAAAATAATGAAATGAAATCCGAGATTTCAAGTTTGAAATCAAGGAATACAGACTTAGAGAAAATGATGAAACAGTTTGATACGGGATCTAACATGCTGCATCGTATTATCTTATCACAAAGAATGACAGTGATAAAATTGGTTTGGGATACGTTGAAACAAATGAAGTATCCAACAAACCAACTAAATTTGTAGTGTCTAAGAAAGTAGACACCCCAATGCCAAAAACGGCGTCTAAGATGACGCAAAGACCCCCTCTTCCCTCATCATGCCCCACTTCTTCCTCATATCATGCAAAATACAATTTTGTACCATATAGGTATGAAAAGAAAAGAGTGATGCATACACGGCATTCATTTTATCCACGCACTATGCACACAAACACAAGGACATATCAAAAACGTCCTACATACAATGAGTATGAAGGAGTTCTTGGCCAAAGGCCCAAAGTGCATTCACCACATGTCTACTATATTGCACCTTCATCTACATTATTGCCATTTTCTAGACCGAGAAGAATCACCCAAGTATGGATGCCGAAAGGTACTTTTACCAAGAGGTGATTGACTAACTCGCAAGGACCCAAAGTTAAAAGGATACCTAAATCATTCTTGCACATTGCAGGGAGCCCACACATCAAAAGATACATCCATAAAGTGGTTCCTTGACAGTGGCTGCTCGAGGCACATGACGGGTGATCCGAGTTTGTTCACGAAATTAAAGAAGGTAATAAAAGGCGGATCCGTGACCTTTGGAGACAACAACGAAGGCAAGATCATTGGAAAAGGTACAATTGGTAACCCAAGCACTCTTCAAATCTCCAACATCTTTTTGGTAAGCAACTTATCTTATAATCTTCTTAGTATTTCTCAATTTATTGATAATGGCTTTGATGTGTGTTTCACTTACCCTTATTGCAACATAATAAATAAAAATGGAGAAACTGTTTTAAAAGGAAAACAAGAAGGAAACATCTTTACGCTCTCTATGGATGATATGTTAGATGCTAAAGGTAAGTGCTTTATGCCAAATGAACCTAATGTAAATTTGTGGCATAGACATTTAGGACACATTTGCATTTCCACACTAGAAAAACTCCAACGAAAGAACCTAGTACAAGGATTGCCTACACTTGTTTAGACAACTTTCAGTTGTGTGAATCTTGCATAAAAGGCAAACAAACACGCGAGTCACTTAAGCCTAAGAATGAAATAAGCACGACTAGAGTCTTAGAATTATTACATAATGATTTGTTTGGTCCTAGTCGCACTACGAGCCTTGGTGGGCATCCTATGCATGCGTGATTGTTGATGATTTTTCTTGTTATACTTGGACTTTATTTCTTGCGCATAAGGATGATAGTGCCATTGAAATCGCAAAGCTAATAAAGCAACTTGAAAATCAATACGGTTTCAATGTGAAAAAGATAAGAAGCGATAGAGGCGATGAATTTAAAAACAAGGATATGATTTCATTTTGAGAAGAAAAAGGAATCAAGCATGATTTTTTGCCACCTAGAACTCCACAATTAAATGGAGTAGTAGAAAGAAAGAATCGAACATTACAAGAAATTTCTAGGACTATGTGATGCGAAAATAAATTGCCTAGATTTCTGTGGACGGAAGCCGTAAATTGTGCATGCTACATTGTGAACCGTTTGTCCATTAGAAAGAAAATAAACAAGACGCCTTATGAGATATTAAATGATCGCATGCCTAAGATTGACTATTTTTGTGTGTTTGGATGCAAATGTTTTGTTTTAAATACAAAAGATAATTTAGATAAATTTGAATCTAAATCAATTGAATGCATCTTTGTTGGATATTCTGTAAATTCAAAAGTATATAGATGTTATGATCCTTCCACTAGACAAATCACAGAATCTATTCATGTGAAGTTTAATGAATATGGTGAGATTAATAAAGATAAAGAATATGATGATGACTTTGGATTGAAACCTGTGTCGAATGAAGATGATGGTATGTTTGATATGCATGATACACTAGAAATGCATGATCACGTAGAAATGCATGAGAACATAGAAAATAATCAACCAAGATGGCATAGAGATCACCCACATGATCTCATTATAGACGACATCACTCACGGTGTGCGACCATGTAGAAGAATAACTTCGGATGAAATAAATCAATTTCATGCTATGATTTCCGCAATTGAACCCAAAAATGTGCATGATGCTTTGAGTGATTCTTCTTGGATTGATGCTATACATGATGAGCTTAATCAATTTGTTAGAAATGATGTATGGGATTTAGTGCCACGACCACAAGATAAGACCATAATAGGCACAAAGTGGGTGTTTAGAAATAAAATGAATGAAGAAGGAAAGGTCGTTATAAATAAAGCTAGACTTGTAGCACAAGACTATAATCAAGAAGAAGGAATTGGCTATGATGAAACATTTGCACTCGTAGCACGTCTAGAAGCTATACGACTTTTACTTGTTATTGCTTGCATGAAAGGTTTCAAACTTTATCAAATGGACATAAAAAGTGCATTCCTAAATGGATTTATACAAGAAGAGGTATACGTGAAGCAACCACTCAGTTTTGAAGATTTGAAATATCCCGATCACGTGTACAAACTAAAGAAGGCACTATACGGTCTAAAGAAAGCACCTAGAGCATGGTATGATCGTTTCGCCACTTTCCTTTTAGAAAATGGTTTTAAACGAGGTACTATAGATTGTACATTATTTTTGAAACAAGATGAATCGGATTTACTCGTTATTCAAATCTATGTTGATGACATTATTTTCGGTTCTACCTCACATAAACTTGTTGAAGATTTTGAAAATTACATGAAATCCGAATTTGAAATGTCTATGGTTGGCAACTTAACTATTTTCTTGGTTTGCAGATTAAGCAAACGAGTAAAGGCATTCACATAAGTCAAGCTAAATATGTAAATGACATGATTAAAAAGTTCAATTTTGAAAATTTAAAGCCATCCCCCACCCCTATGAGTGTCACTACTAAATTGGATAAAGACAAACATGGTAAAGATTTTGATAATGCCTTATATCGATCTATAATTGGTTCTTTACTATATCTTACTGCCAGTAGGCATGATATCATGTTCAGTGTATGCATGCGTGCACGTTTTCAAAGTCAACCTAAGGTGTCTCGCTATAATACGGTAAAAAGAATATCCCGCTATATTAAGCACACGCCCACCTTAGGAATTCGGTACGATAAAGATTCCGAATTTAATTTACATGCCTATACTGATGCAGATTACGGTGGCTGTAAAATAGATAGAAAGAGCACGAGTGGCACTTGCCAATTTATAGGAAACTCTCTCATTTCATGGTTCTCCAAAAAGCAAGCAAGCGTTGCTTTGTCCACTACTGAGGCTGAGTGTATGGCACTTACCCTTTACTGCATACAGTTGTTATGGATAAAACAACAACTTTCGGACTTTGGAATTTCCGTAAATAGAATTCCTATATATTGTGATAGTATGAGTGCAATTAATATGTCTAAGAATCCCGTACTACACTCTAAGGCCAAGCATATAGAAGTACGCTACAACTTTCTTCGTGATCACGTAAATAATTGTGATATCGTCATAGATCACGTACGCACAGAAGCACAAGTAGCGGATATCTTTACTAAAGCCTTAAATCAAGCCACGTACGAAAATCTTCGTTCTAAATTAGGCATGATTTCTGCTGATGTGATTTGATTTGATTCTCTTTCCTTATTTACGGGCATATTTTGATTGACTTTCCAAAATAAAGGGGAGAGAAAGCATGATTTAAGGGGGAGAGAGATACTGATTGCATAAATCAAGGGGGAGCAGATTTGAAATTTAAAATTCAAATTTTGAATTTATGCATGATTGAAAAGAGGGAGCGATAGGATTTAAATCATGAGTATAGGTTATTTTGAAAATCATCAAAAGGGGGAGATTGTAGAGAAAAAGGAGTTTGAGTGATTTCAAAATATATGATTTAAATATGCATAAAAACGTGCATGACATAAATGTGCATGACATATTGCATATAATGTAGGATCTGCAAGGCACCACTAGAAGGGGGGGTTTAATAGATGGTGCGGAAAGTGTGGTTTTTAAAATTTCTTTAAACTTGAACAATTCAAGTTCTGAAAACAGATTCTGTTTTGAGGACCAGTTTTAAAACGTTTTTAAAACTAGGTTAGAGGTCTCCAAAAATTATGAAATTTTGAGAGAACTTAGCCTCAGATGTTATGAGGTTCCCCTAAAAATTTCAAATTACAGTTCAACCTTTAACCCCTTCAAAAACCGTTGGTACTGAGATTGTGCAAATCTGCCAGAAACGGTAGATGGTTTTGAAAAAATTAATTCCTATTTGTGTGAACGTCCAAATGCTCTGAAAATTTGACCAATAACTCCTTATACACTATATTTAAATGGGTTGAAACAGTTTTGGAAAATTCTTTTGGGAAGTAGGTCAACTACAATCAAAGTCTCAACCTTTGCAAGTCTGAAAATCAGACTGCACTAGTCTCAGATCTTTTGATGTTTGATTGACTTATACTTATCCAAAAGGGTTGAAACTTGTGCTAAATTACCCCTAGAACGTGTATGTTTTTGGAAAGTTTCGTAATTTTTGGAAATCGTTTACTATTTTTACGGATGCGAACAAGAAGGATAAACAGTGCAGTAACTGAAACGTAAATGCAGAAAGTAAATAGCACCAAGATTTTTATACTGGTTCGGTTATAAACAACCTACTCCAGTCTTCAAGGAACACCTTCCTTGGTTCACACTAATTACACACACACAACACACCTTACCACAGGGTTGATAGAGTTACACCTAACTCCAACCCTTTTCAAACCTTGTATTGTAAGTACAATTCGCACGAACACCACCACCTTGCTAGAATGAAGATTGATCACACCTTGATCAATCTTGTACAAAGATATATGAATGGTGGTTTATCTCAATCCTATTCAAGATTGAAAGATATGAAAACAATAGGCTTTACAAGAAGAGAGAAAGAAAGAAGATGTAGGAGAAGAAGAGCTTGGCTTTTTGATCTCTCTGAATTGCAATGCTTGTTGTTGTTTTGTTTGCTCCACTTCTTTCCTTATAATATGTCCAGGCCGTCCCCTTAGGTATGTTTCCCCCTCATGAAAATTGTCTTTTAAGTCCTTGAGAGAGTGTAAGACATCATTGTGACAAGGCCTTGCTTACTTGGCATCTTCTTATTGGATGATCATTTAGTCTTCGCTTACTTGACACCTCCTTATTGGCTCAACGTTGTCATCATGATGACATGGAAAAAATCTGATAATTACACCTTACCATGTGCCAAAAATCATCACATAATACCTTCCATAAATCAAGAGATACATCACATAAATTGTAAGATGAAAATTATTCCCAAACCTTGCATAATTTCGGCCATCTAGGTAGTCTTGCCATGCTGAATTTTTCAGCATGTGCATCATTCCTTTTCTTTCAAAATAATGCCAAATATTCTTTGATTTTTCATCATAAAAATGAATCAACAATTTATGGTAAGTATTGCTACCAATTAAGAAATGAACATGGACATATTTTGCTCTTCAAATTCGGCCAACAAGGTTGTACACATGTTGAAAAATTTTCAACATGTGTGATATGTAAAATATCACCATGTATTTATTTAAATAATATTCAAAACCTTTCCATTTCTTCTTCCAATTAATCACATAATAAAAGATGACAAAATATGTCATATTTAAGAGCAAAAAAAAATCGGCCACCCATGTTTAGTATGCTGAAATTTTCAGCATGTGACATAAGAGAGATATACCTTGAATTCTTACCATTTGTAGCTTCTCTCTTCAATTCACCAACTTTGTATGATTGATCCTTGACCAATCAAGATGCCAACAAAGCTCCACATGTGCTCCAAATCAGTTGTATGTGACGTTGGAAGGTGTATGTACAAGTGCTGAAATTTATTTTTGCTAACTATGTAAAATAGTGCACATTTAATAATACACACATGTAATATTCCAATCAGCCCTTAATTTAATTTTCTAGAACACTTTAAGATGTATATCATTTGTAAAAAGTGTCTAGATACGTGTCACATGATGTACCAAAAACGTTCCATGTGTTGTGTGCGTAGAAAACCGAATTTTCGATATTTATCGATTACCCGATTTTTCTCTAATTTAAATTCCAACTTTTGCACATGTTATATATATTATGTTATACATAATATATATAATATATACTTTAAATCTCATCACTTGTCTGGTCTAAAGTGGTACCATTAACATGTGACAAAATTAAACTTGGAATCTTCACATTTTGGCCTTAATGTGGAGTAATTTGTGTGTGCAAACATGGAAAGTATTTTTGGATGAAAATATCATGTAGGCCACGAAATGTTTATGAATTTTTGAGGTATAGAGGCTGGCCATTTATTTATGGCAAGTACGTGACACGTTGGCGAAGTTTTGGTATTTGCCCGATACGACAAATTTCAGTTTAGAACCTTTTATCGTGTCGTATTTAATTTGTCATCACCATATCTTATTTCATATGATATAAGACCTGAATATACTCATAAATATGAGTTAAGTATAGTGGTGTGACGTTAACGTACGTACGTAAAATATATAACGCGTCGGTAGTACGTTGGAATACATGTGTATGTGCCTTTATTTAAAAAATATGAAAATATATGTAGTGTATATATATATATATATATGGCGTGTGTATTAAAGATGGGGAGGAGGAGAAGACTTTTCTTACTTAGCCTTGTTGCCTTTGTGCCTTTTCCAAATGTAGCTTCCTTTAATGAACTACTTAGTTTATTAAACTAAGTACTTCACTTAATGAACTAGTTTAGTTCATTAATGGTGGCACCTGAAAATAGTATAAACACAACAAATTTTTGCCATATGATGTAAGCTTTAATGCTTCATGGCTCGTTAGTACGGTAACATAATATATAAGCTAAATAAGGCAAGTAATGGCAAGATATCATGCATACATGTACACGTTTATATATGCTTGTACACGTTTATATATATATATATATATATATATATATATATATATATATATATACATTTAAGTCGCTTATTTTGAAATCACTCAAACCCCCTTATCTCTACAATCTCCCCCTTTTGATGATTTTCAAAATAACTTGTGTACATGATTTAAATGCTATCTCTCCCCCTTGAACCATGCACAAATTTGAAATTTGAATTTCGAATTTCAAATCCGGCTCCCCCTTGATTTGTGCAATTAAGATCAATCAGTATCAATTAAGATCAATCAGTGTCTCTCTCCCCCTTAAATCATGCTTTTCTCTCCCCCTTTATTTTGGAAAGTAAATCAAAACATTCCTGTCAAAAAGGAAAGTAAATCAAATAATGTCAAATCAAATCATATCAACGGGAATCATGCCTAATTTAGAACGAAGAGATTCATATGTGGCTTGATTTAAGGCCTTTGTAAAAATATCCGCTACTTGTGATTCTGTGCGTACGTGATCTATGACAATATTACCATTGTTAACGTGATCACGAAGAAAGTGATAGCGTACTTCTATATGCTTAGCCTTAGAATGTAACACGGGGTTCTTAGACAAATTTATTGCACTCATACTATCACAATATATACGAATTTTATTTACGATAATTCCAAAGTCCGAAAGTTGTTGTTTTATCCACAACAACTGTGTGCAGCAAAGGCTAAGAGCCATGTACTCAGCCTCAGTAGTGGACAAAGCAACACTTGCTTGCTTTTTGGAAAACCATGAAATAAAGGAATTTCTTATAAATTGGCAGGTTCCGCTCGTGCTTTTTTCTATCTATTTTGCAGCCACCATAATCTGCATTAGTGTAAGCATGTAAGTCAAATGTAGAATCCTTATCGTACCAAATACCTAAGGTGGGCGTATGCTTAATATAACGGAATATTCTTTTTACCGCATTTAAGTGTGACACCTTAGGTTGACTTTGAAAACAAGCACACATGCATACACTAAACATGATGTCAGGCCTACTAGCAGTTAAATACAGCAAAGAACCTATCATAGATTGATATAATCCATTATCAACGTCTTTACCATGTTCGTCTTTGTCTAATTTGGTAGTGACACTCATAGGGGTGGGGGATGGTTTCAAATTTTCAAAATTAAACTTTTTGATCATGTCATTAACATATTTTGCTTGGCTTATATGAATTCCTTTACTCGTTTGCTTAATCTGCAAGCCAAGAAAATAATTAAGTTCACCAACCATAGACATTTCAAATTCAGATTTCATGCAATTTTCAAAATCTTTAACAAGTCTTTGTGAGGTAGAGCCGAAAATAATGTCATCTACGTAAATTTGAATAATAAGTAATCTAATTTTTCTTATTTCAAAAATAGTGTACTATCTATAGTACTACCTTTAAAATTATTATCTAAAAGGAAAGTAGCAAAATGATCATACCATGCTCTTGGCGCTTGCTTTAGGCCGTATAGTGCCTTCTTTAGTTTGTACACGTGATCGGGATGTTTCAAATCTTCAAAACCGGATGGTTGCTTCACGTATACTTCTTCTTGTATAAATCCATTTAGAAATGCACTTTTCACGTCCATTTGATATAATTTAAAATCTTTCATGCAAGCAATAGCAAGTAATAGTCGTATAGCTTCTAGACGTGCTACGGGTGCGAATGTTTCATCATAGTCAATTCCTTCTTCTTGATTATATCCTTGTGCTACAAGTCTCGCTTTATTTCTAACAACCTTTCCTTCTTCATTCATTTTATTCCTAAATACCCACTTTGTGCCTATAATAGTCTTATCTTGTGGAGGTGGCACTAAATCCCATACATCATTTCTAACGAATTGATTAAGTTCGTCATGCATAGCATCAATCCAAGATGAATCACTCAAAGCATCATGCACATTTTTGGGCTCAATTTCAGAAATCATAGCATGAAATTCATTTAATTCATCTGAAGTGATTCTTCTACGTGGTCGCACACCGTGAGTGAGGTCGCCTATGATGAGATCATGTGGGTGATCTTTATGCCATCTTGGTTGATCATTCTCTAAGTTATCATGCATTTCTATGTGATCATGCGTTTCTAGTGTGTCATTCATATCATGCATATCAAAAGAATCATCTTCATTCAAAACGGGTTTCAATTCAAAATCATCGTCATATTCCTTATCTTTATCAATCTCACCAAATTCATTGAATTTAACATGAATGGATTCTATGATTTGTCTAGTGAGAGGATCATAACATCTATATGCCTTTGAATTTATAGAATATCCAACAAAAATGCACTCAATTGATTTGGATTCAAATTTATCTAAATTATCTTTTGTATTTAAAACAAAACATTTGCATCCAAACACACGAAAATAGTCAATCTTAAGCATGCGATCATTCAAAATCTCGTAAGGCGTCTTGTTTATTTTCTTTCTTATAGATAGGCGATTTACAATATAGCATGCACAATTTACGGCTTCCGCCCACAGAAATCTAGGCAATTTATTTTCGCAAAGCATAGTCCTAGCAATTTCTTGTAATGTGCGATTCTTTCTTTCTACTACTCCATTTAATTGTGGAGTTCTAGGTGGCGAAAACTCATGCTTAATTCCTTTTTCTTCACAAAACGAAATCATCTCTTTGTTTTTAAACTCACCACCTCTATCACTTCTTATTCTTTTCACATTTACACCGTATTGATTTTCAAGTTGTTTAATTAATTTAGCAATCTCAACGGCGCTATCATCCTTATGTGCAAGAAATAAAGTCCAAGTATAACGAGAAAAGTCATCAACAATTACGCATGCATAGTGACGCCCACCAAGGCTTGTAGTGCGACTAGGACCAAACAAATCGATATCCAATAGTTCTAATATTCTAGTCGTGCTTATTTCATTTTTCGGCTTAAGTGACTCACGTGTTTGTTTGCCTTTTATGGAAGATTCACACAACTGAAAATTGTCTAAATCAAGCGTAGGCAATCCCCGTACTAGGTTCTTTCGTTGAAGTTTTTCTAGTGTGGAAATGCCAATGTGTCCTAAACGTCTATGCCATAAATTCACATTAAGTTCATTTGACGTAAAACACTTAACTTTATTGTCTACTACATCATCCATAGATAGCGTAAAAATATTGCCTTCTTGTTTTCCTTTTAAAACGGTTTCTCCATTTTTATTTATTATGTTGCAATAAGGGTGAGTAAAACACATATTAAAACCATTGTCAACAAATTGAGAAATGCTAAGAAGATTGTAGGATAAGTTGCTTACCAAAAATACGTTGGAGATTTGGAGTGTATTCGGATTACCAATCGTACCTTTTCCAATGATCTTGCCTTCATTGTTGTCTCCAAAGGTCACGGATCCACCTTTTGTGACCTTCTTTAATTTGGAGAACAAGCTCGGGTCACCCGTCATGTGCCTCGAGCAACCACTGTCAAGGAACCACTTTATTGATGTATCCTTCGATGTGTGGTCTCCCTGCAATGTGAAAAGGTGATTTAGGTACCCTTTTAATTTTTGGTCCTTTCGAGTTAGTTAATCACCTTTTGGTAAAAGTACCTTTCGGTACCCATACTTGGGTGATCCTTCTCGGTCTATCAAATGGCAAGAATGTAGATGAAGGTGCGATATAATAGACATGTGGTGCATGCACTTTGGGCCTTTGCCCAAGGACTCCCTTATACTCATTAAATGAAGGACGCTTTTGATATGTCCTTGTGTGTGTGTGCGTAGTGCGTGGATGATATGAATTTCGTGTATGCATTATTCTCTTCTTTTCATATCTATGAGGTACAAAGTTATATTTCACATGATATGAAGAAGTGGGGCGTGAGGAAGGGGGCGCTTTCTGCGTCATCTTAGACGCCACTTGTGGCTTAGGGGTGTCTACTTTCTTAGACACAACAAACTTGGTTGGTTTGGTTGATACTTCGTTAATATCAACGTATCCCAGTCCAGTTTTGTCGCTGTCATGCTTTTGTGATAATATGATACGATGCAGCATGTTGGACCCTGTATCAAACTGTTTCATCATTTTCTCTAAATCGGTATTCCTTGATTTCAAATTTGAAATCTCGGATTTCATTTCATTATTTTGAGTGATTAATGAAGAAATCTTTGTCCTTAATGCAGTAATGACACATGGTGACTCTTTCTTAGAATCGCTTAATTGAGCGACAAGATTCTCGTTAGAAGATTCTAACAGTTTCTTGTCTTCAATTAATCGTTTCTTTTCCTTAGCAAGAGTCTTTGTGAATTTATGCAATTCTAGATACTGACTAAAAAGATCATCATAAGAAGGTTCAGAGTTAGAGTCAGAATCAGATGATACCTCATTAGATGCTTTGGATGCAAAGCATACTTGTGCGGTCTCCTCTTCGGTCTTAGTTTCAGAATCTGATGAATCACTCCAGGTGGAGGCCTTTAGAGCACGTTTCCTTTGTTTGGGTTCTGAGACGAGTCTATTTTTGTTCCGCTCCTTGTCAGGGTACTTAGTAGTTTGCTTTTCTTTGTTTGGGCAGTCATATGATAAGTGTCCGAGTTTGCCGCATTAATAACATTTAATGTCTTTATCATTTGACTTGTTTTTATTTCTCTTAGTTGTAGTGCCCTTGTTTTTATTTCTAAATGACCTTCTCATAAATTTTCTTAGTCCTTTAGCCAATAAGATTAGGTCATCATTATCCGATTCGGAATCACTATCATCTATGTGATCAGAGGGAGGGGATTCATTTGATTTAAAAGCAATAGCTTTACCTTGTTTAGATGATTCCGATTTCCGAATGGTGAGTTTATTTTCATAAACTTTAAGTGATCTGATTAGTTCTTCCATCTTTATTGATTTAGTTTCCTTGCTTTCTTCTATCGCAGTCACTTTAGGGTCCCATTCAGAAGGAAGGCTTCGTAGGACTTTCTGTACCTTTTCCTGCGTAGTAAAAGCCTTACCAAGAGACTCAAGAGAGTTGTAGATGTTAGTCAAACGAAGATCCATATCTACAATAGACTCATTAGGAAACAATTTAAAAGACTCGAGAGTGGACATGAGCATATTAATTTTTGACTCTTTTACTTGACTCGTGCCTTCGTGTTTCATTTTTAGAATCCTCCACATTTCTTGTGCACTCGAACAATTTGACACATAACTGGACTCACTCTTACTCAATCCATTTAAGAGTAACTGCATGGCCTTAGCATTCATACTAAGTTTCTTTTTTTCTTCACTTGTATAATCTTGTCTAGTTTTAACGACTTCTAATGTGACTCCGTCTACAGTGGATAACTTAGATGGGACATAAGGACCATCTTCAATGATTGACCAAAGATCTATATCTATAGCCATAAGAAAAAGTTTCATTCTAAGTTTCCACTGAATAAAAGACTCACCGTCAAAAAGTGGAGGCCTTTGGCTCGACATACCTTCTTGTTCGGTTTTGAGATTTGTGGATGCCATCTCAATGAATCGTTGGATTCCTTGAAGTGAGTATTCCTGCGCTCTGATACCACTTGTAGGATCTGCAAGGCACCACTAGAAGGGGGGTTTAATAGATGGTGCGGAAAGTGTGGTTTTTAAAATTTCTTTAAACTTGAACAATTCAAGTTCTGAAAACAGATTCTGTTTTCAGGACCAGTTTTAAAACGTTTTTAAAACAAGGTTATAGGTCTCCAATAATTATGAAATTTTGAGAGAACTTATCCTCAGATGTTATGATGGTCCCCTAAAAATTTCAAATTACAATTCAACCTTTAACCCCTTCAAAAACTGTTGGTACTGAGATTGTGCAAATCTGCCAGAAACGGTAGATGGTTTTGAAAAAATTAATTCCTATTTGTGTGAACGTCCAAATGCTCTGAAAATTTGACCAATAACTCCTTATACACTATATTTAAATGGGTTGAAACAGTTTTGGAAAATTATTTTGGGAAGTAGGTCAACTACAATCAAAGTCTCAACCTTTGCAAGTCTGAAAATCAGACTGCACTAGTCTCAGATCTTTTGATGTTTGATTGACTTATACTTATCCAAAAGGGTTGAAACTTGTGCCAAATTAACCCTAGAACGTGTAAGTATGTTTCTGAAAATTTTTGTAATTTTTGGAAATCGTTTACTATTTTTACGAATGCGAACAAGAAGGATAAATAGTGCAGTAACGGAAACGTAAATGCAGAAAGTAAATGGCACTAAGATTTTTATACTGGTTCGGTTATAAACAACCTACTCCAGTATTCAAGGAACACCTTCCTTGGTTCACACTAATTACACACACACAACACACCTTACCATAGGGTTGATAGAGTTACACCTAACTCCAACCCTTTTCAAACCTTGTATTGTAAGTACAATTCGCACGAACACCACCACCTTGCTAGAATGAAGATTGATCACATCTTGATCAATCTTGTACAAACATATATGAATGGTGGTTTATCTCAAGCCTATTCAAGATTGAAAGATATGAAAACAATAGGCTTTACAAGAAGAGAGAAAGAAAGAAGATGTAGGAGAAGAAGAGCTTGGCTTTTTGATCTCTCTGAATTGCAATGCTTGTTGTTGTTTTGTTTGCTCCACTTCTTTCCTTATAATATGTCCAGGCCGTCCCCTTAGGTATGTTTCCCCCTCTTGAAAATTGTCTTTTAAGTCCTTGAGAGAGTGTAAGACATCATTGTGACAAGGCCTTGCTTACTTGGCATCTTCTTATTGGATGATCATTTAGTCTTCGCTTACTTGGCACCTCCTTATTGGCTCAACGTTGTCATCATGATGACATGGAAAAAATCTGATAATTACACCTTACCATGTGACAAAAATCATCACACAATACCTTCCATAAATCAAGAGATACATCACATAAATTGTAAGATGAAAATTATTCCCAAACCTTGCATAATTTCGGCCATCTAGGTAGTCATGCCATGCTGAATTTTTCAGCATGTGCATCATTCCTTTTCTTTCAAAATAATGCCAAATATTCTTTGATTTTTCATCATAAAAATAAATCAACAATTTATGGTAAGTATTGCTACCAATTAAGAAATGAACATGGACATATTTTGCTCTTCAAATTCGGCCAACAAGGTTGTACACATGCTGAAAAATGTTCAGCATGTGTGATATGTAAAATATCACCATTTATTTATTTAAATAATATTCAAAACATTTTCATTTCTTCTTCCAATTAATCACATAATAAAAGATGACAAAATATGTCACACTTAAGAGCAAAAAAAATCGGCCACCCATGTTTAGTATGCTGAAATTTTCAGCATGTGACATAAGAGAGATATACCTTGAATTCTTACCATTTGTAGCTTCTCTCTTCAATTCACCAACTTTGTATGATTGATCCTTGACCAATCAAGATGCCAAAAAAGCTCCACATGTGCTCCAAATCATCTTTATGTGACGTTGGAAGGTGTATGTACAAGTGCTGAAATTTATTTTTGCTAACTATGTAAAATAGTGCACATTTAATAATACACACATGTAATATTCCAATCAGCCCTTAATTTAATTTTCTAGAACACTTTAAGATGTATATCATATGTAAAAAGTGTCGAGATACGTGTCACATGATGTACCAAAAACGTTCCATGTGTTGTGTGCGTAGAAAACCGAATTTTCGATATTTATCGATTACCCGATTTTTCTCTAATTTAAATTCCAACTTTAGCACATGATATATATATTATGTTATATATAATATATATAATATATACTTTAAATCTCAGCACTTGGCTGGTTTAAAGTGGTACCATTAACATGTGACAAAATTAAAATTGGAATCTTCACATTTTGGCCTAAATGTGGGGTGATTTGTGTGTGCCAACATGGAAAGTATTTTTGGCTGATCATACCATGTGTAGCACGAAATTTTCATCAATTTTTGATGTATATCGGCTGGCAATTTATTTATGGCAAGTACGTGACACGTTGGCGAAGTTTCGGTATTCGCCCGATACGACAAATTTCGGTTTAGAACCTTTTATCGTGTCATATTTAATTTGTCATCACCATATCTTATATCATATGATATAAGACCTGAATATACTCATAAATATGAGTTAAGTATAGTGGTGTGACGTTGTTACGACCCGAGATCACGGGCTAGTGGAAATGATGAAAATAGAACGCATATGCGATGTTGAGGAAATTTCAGTGGAATCTAAATTCCTATTTAGAATTAATAAAGACATCGACATTAAATATCGGGGTTAGAAACACACATAAAAATAACCTTAAGATAAGTTAACGAATATAACGAGACTGGATGAGACTAGACAATGACTGTATCGGACATACAAAGTCTTCAAATAAATTAGTCGGTAACAACCTAAGTCATTAAATATAAATTAAACCAAATAAAAATACCCGATACGATAATTCTAACACACACTTTTATCACATTTTCTTCCACTCTATCCTACATGGCACAAAAGACAAACTTTTCCTCCCCCATCCCTCCACCCATGACCGGCCCCTACCCCCTTACAAGTCACTATCCACTTTTTCTTACACACTTTCTTACACCATTTCTTCACACCCATCACTTTCACTTTTGACCCATCACTTTCACTTTTCCTCCACCTCTTCACATGCCACAAAACAATAATTAATCTTCTTTCTTCCTCACCATTCACGTCAACTACACCACAAAAAGGAAGACAACTCTTTTTATTATAACTATTGCCCATCTCTCTTTTCTTTATAAAATTATAATACACCACTATCTATTCACTTTCTTACACCAAACAATTAACATTCTTTTTTTCCCTTCCCTCTTCAACTTTCGGCTGCAACCCAAAGGGACAAGCCATTTTATTCTCTACACACTACACACTCAATTTTTACTTCACAAGACATCTTCCATCTCTTTCCTCCAAGAAAGCTCAAACCCCCAACTTCCTTATTCTCCATTTTCGGCCATACTTACAAGAAGCAAGAGAGGATTTCTTCTTCATCTCAAACCATATAACAACTCCTACATCAAGTTTTAAACAACACTCCATCAACTAAGAAAGATTCAAGAAGGTTGTAGCATGTAGAATCAAAAGAAAGTAAGGTAAGAACTTTGTAAAGTTTAAGTTTGATTCTTCCATATAATTAGTTTCATAAGTTGTACACTAACTCTCCTTTTTGGGGCATCAAAATCGTACACAACAAGGAGAAGGAGGAGAAGTGTGTTCTTCAAATCCAAGTGAAGGAATCACCATCTAAGAGTAAGAAAGTAAATCAAGGCAAGTATTCTTCCTAGATCCTACATGGTTTTACAAATACTAAGTATTTATGTTTATATCAAAGTTGGATCATCATGTAGTATGTTCAAGATTTCTTCTCAAGGAAGTATAGATCTATGTTTGAGTAATAAGTATATACATACACTATATACATAAACACACGCATGCATATATACATATTATAAAATATATATGTTGTTTTATATATATATATATGTTAAGTGTGTAGATCTATATAGGTATATACGGATTTACATATATACACACATATATATATAGATATGTATGTATAGATGTGTAGAGGCATATATACAAATACATGGTT
>AP025046.1:30920446-31040837 GCA_036186865.1 Eustoma russellianum | reverse complement strand
TATATATATATATATATACACGGCATATATATATGTATACACAATATATATACAAATCGGCCTTAAGGCCATTTTTAGGGTTAAAATATGATTTTATATGTTTTATGTATATATATGTGTAATATATATGTTAAAGGGAGTAAATGAATTATGTTTTATGTATTATGTACATATGTATTATTATATATATATATTTCGGTTTTATGTTCTATTTGTGATCATGAATAATTTTTATATGTATTATGTACACATATGTATACTATATATATTAAATATGAATAAGGGTATTTAAAATGACTTATATTTATATCCATATATGTAAAGTATATAAAATTGTATACAAATATATATGTTAGAATATAAAAATGAATAAGTTTTAGATATTACATAATATATCTAAAATGATTTATATATGTATATACTATGTATATATATTCGGCCTTAAGGCCTTAGTGACCAAAAACGATTTCAACATATTTTTACACAAATATATATGTATATATGATGAATATGTTAAGTTATGAAAGTAGGCTAAGTATGTAATTTATGTATTATGTTATGAAAAGTATGAAACATAAATAGTCCATATTTATGTATGTGTAAGTATGAGACTACCAACTTTTGCAATGTATGTATATGATATGTTACATGTTATGTATATTAATATAGGTAGGTTATGATAAGATGTAAGTTATGAAATCTAAGATGAAATGTTAAGGTAATTAGACATTTCATGATGTAGGCATTTAAGTTATGAATTATGATATGCATGTATGGAATAGATGTTACCAAATTATTGTGTGATGATAATAGAAAAAGGGGGATGTTTTAGTGTGATGGCCGAATGGTACTTATTTGTAGGTGAAAATGGTATTTTGTTTAAGTTGTGATATGTAGAAGGAAATTAAGTAAGCGATGTTACTAGTGGTAGTATGACAAGATACCCGTATTTGACCGAGTCTCACGTTGCATGAAAACAAGATTTGCAAAGTTATGTTGTCACATCTCATGTTTTAAAAGTTCATATGCATAGGAATAATAAACACGAGACGAATGATTCCGATGAGACACGATATGTTGTGTTATGTTCATGATCATGATTATGTTATGTTATGAAGCGCTGTCCTGACATCGGGACCGGAGTGGTAGGTGTCAGGGGCCTATGTTTACGTTATGGCTGAGTGTAACACCGGGTCTGGGACACGGGATCTCAGTCATAATGCGTCACCGTTAGCACATGCACCTATGTTTATGATGTTATGTTGTACATGTACTATATGGGGAATCATTCGGTATGTCGTGCGTTATTATTCTTATGAAAAGTGCTATAGCCAATGATGAAAATGTTATGTTTTCATGTTATGAATATGTCATGTTATGCAAGTTATGAAAACCATGTCATGATTATGAAAAGTCATGTTTATGAAAAGTCATTTTATGAAAAGTCATGTTTTATGCATCACGTCATGACCATGTGTTATGCCCCGCACCCTCCATAGGGTAATTAAAAGACAAAGAATGATGTTACAGAAATTAATGACAGTCAACAGAAATTAATTAGGCATTAATATGAGGATTAATTAGAAATTAATGAGGGGATTTAATATTAGAATTTATTTAGATTTAATTTAGAATTAAATAATTAATTTTATCCTTAAGATAAATAGATAATAGATGTAATTTAGAAACACCAAACTTTTCCCTTCCCATATAAAAACTGACTGAACGTCAGTTTCCCTAATTTTCTCACAGAAACCGACGCCAGCCATTGCCTCTCCCCATAGGCGATTCATCTTGCAGCCCTAGGAAGAAAGATCTCTCAGGAGTCAATCCGTAGGTCATTCGTTTCTCAATCCGTCTTCGAGTAATCAAAGGCAAGTAACTTTCTTATAGGTTCTTACGATTTGTGAAAGATAAACGGCCTATTTTGATATCAAATTGGATCACCATGTAGTAGTTTTGTTTTGTGATCGTTTGCGTATGATTTATGTGTTTCGATTTCAAGATTTGGCCAACGTATATGAGAAAGCATTTGTTGATACTGTTGATTATGTGAAATCCTGCAAATCCCTACCCCTGAATCCTTTCATTGTGTGGTCTCATGGTTGGGGAGGGTTTGAGAGAGGAAAAGATGAGGCTTTTTGGATTGAGACAGTCGGAATAATGGCATTCTAGGTTTGAATCATTGGGTGGTATGTTTTTAGCGTTGAATCCGTAGTTTAAGCCTGTGATTTTAGCAGGGTCTTAGGCGTGGATGGATTGGTATGCGTTTGGAACCAATTGGTTGATGGTTCTGCACAAGTTCACAGATGGAACTTTGAGGAAACGTGGACATCGATCGATCGATGTCAGAGATCGATGTCCTCTGAAGGACATCGATCGATCGATGTATAGGTGAGCTGAGAGATCGATGTCCCTTGACAGACATCGATCGATCGAAGTGGGAAAAGTTGAGAGATCGATGTCCTCTGTTGGACATCGATCGATCGATGTAGGAGAGGTTGAGAGATCGATGTCCCCAGTTGGATATCGATCGATCGAAGTGGAGAGATCGATGTCCCCAGTTGGACATCGATCGATCGAAGCTAGGGAATGAAGTCCGCCAATTTTGTGGAAAATAGAGGAAGAAAGAGGGAAGTTCGAGGAGCCTTTGGATGACCTTAGAGGCTTCTTAAGACCTGATTAAAGGTAGTCTAAGTCTTGGGAACATGGCCTAGGATGATGAATCAATATTGGTGACCTTAACGGGTTCTCGAATCGAGTTTCAACGTGAATGACTTAAGTGAGTTAGGAAATGAACGTACAAGGTGTCTTAGAGCTCAATGAAAGAAAGATAGGGATACTCTCGTTGGGTTGTGAACTTTAGAATCAAGGTTAAGTGTTGATGAGCTAGTTGAAGTCTAAGTGTTGATGAATAAGCTAGTGAACTCTTGTGTGTCACCTGTACTTGCGCATGTGAATGTGAATTACATATGTGAACGAGAAGTGTGATTGAAATAAGGAGTCTTGCATCATGGCACGTGCATTGCATAAGGTTTTGAAAAAGAGATGTGCTTTGGCACAGATTTGCGAAGGTGAACTGCAATGTTAACCGGGATGGAAATTTAAGCCGGGGTGCATTGCAGGACACAAAAGACTGTAACGTTAACCAGGATGGAAATATAAGCCAGGGTGCGTTACAGGGTATAAAGTCCTCTACAATGTTAATCGGGATGGAAATTTAAGTTGAGGTGCATTGTAGAGTTTTACGAGATGTGTGATGTTAATCGGGATGAAAATATAAGCCGAGGTGCATCACAGAGCATATGAGCTTGTAACGTTAACCGGGATGGAAATATAAGCCGGGGTGCGTTACAAGGTAATGAGTTAGGAACTGGGCATTATGACATGCATTGCATTGATTTGAAAAGAAAAGGTTCATGCATATGTGATTGTGTAGAGTAGTGCATATTTTGACACGCATCACGAGAGTCGTGGAATGAAGGCTCATGTTAATTGATTGACATTGATTTGTTAATTGCGTTTCGAATTGCTGTACATGCTATTACATGACTCATTTCTATATTTGGAAGTTTACAAGACATGTGCCCCACAATTCCCTTGAATTATCTATTACTCATGTCTTGCCATGTGTTGATCCCGTATGTCTTATAAGCGGGTTACTTGCTAACGTTTTTCGCTAAGGGTACTACCTTTGTCTTTGCAGATGAACCTAGTTACGACATGATTTTCATTGAGGACGACGGCGAGTGGGCAGAATGGGATGTTTAGACCTTGTGGAGGGAATTGACTAGATAGTTCCTATTATTTCTGTTTCTTAATTCATTTGGGATTTTAGATGGCTGCGACCATATACAGTTTTCGGTGTTCACATTGTCTTTTGACGTACTGCATTAATGATTTAGATTGACGAGATATGTTTCCGCACTTATTTCTCTTACGTCATTGATGATGTGCATTCGAGAGATGAGACATCTTGTAGTCTTCTCAGTAAGCTACGACGGGTGTACCGGTTCGGATTCCGCTGTCCGGGTCGGGGCGCTACAGGTGGTATCAGAGACTAGGCTTCAGATCTACCTCGGAGACCTAGGTTATGACATGTAGAGTCTTAAGTTATGATCTTCACCTTAAGTTGATCTATTAGTCTAAGTATGCAATTTTAGATTTAAGTTGATTGGGATGGGTGTGTGTACGAGCGCGATAAAGTACAATCAATTTATGTCATTTAATTCAGTTCATGAATTTCGCCTTGTACCCATTATGACCCCAAGTACTTATTTTGGAACTGCCCGATACTAATAAGCTTGAACTTGCAGAAAATGCCTCCTAGACGTGACAATCAAGGAAATGGTGGCAATGGGAACAATGACCCTCCTCCACCACCACCTCCCGTCTTAGTACCCCAAGCACTGATTGATGCTATCACAGTGATAGCACAAGGGGTTGCTCAGCAGCAACAACAACCGCAGCAACCTCCGCCACCACCGCCACAGCACGGCATAAGGTGCTATATTGGGGAAATGCGCAAGATGCATGCCCCAAACTTTGAAGGGACAACTGACCCAGAGGTGGCTGGGTTTTGGCTAGACGAAGTAGAGAAATGCTTCAGGCTTGTGCAAGTGCCTGAAGAACACAAGGTGGATGTAGCCACGCCTTTTCTGACTGGCAGAGCGAATGCATGGTGGAACGGCATTCTGCCCAAGATGACTCCTCCCATCCAGTGGAGTCAGTTTGTGAAGGCCTACAAAGATTACTATGTGCCTGAGACTGCCATTTTGGAGAAGATGAGGCAGTTCGACAAATTTGAACAAGGAAGGATGATGGTGTCAGACTATGCGGATAGATTCCATACCTTGGGCAAGTTCACACCTTTGGTATTGGAGAACAATAGGATGAAAATGCTGAAGTTTGAAGAGGGTCTGAACCCCCGCATACGGACAGCAATCGCGGGGTCAAGTCTGAAAACATTCGAGGAGATGCTGGACGCATGTTATCGAGTGGAGAGTGACATGCGACGATCACAGAATAGAGAGGCTCGTGAGGAATCGAGCAAGAGGCCAAGGGTTGAGCAAAGTGGGAGTAGGCCCGGACGTTGGGTCAAGATCCCCAGAAAGGGGCAAGCGGGGCCAGCTCAAAGGGCACCACAACAGAACCAGCAAAATCGTCAAGCACCTGCAGAGTGCCCACACTGCCAGAAAAGACATGTGGGTGAATGCTGGAAAATTAGCGGGGCATGTTTCAAATGTGGAAAGGCGGGACACAGGATCAAGGATTGTCCCGAATGGGACCCTAAACCTCAGGCAACAGCAGGGCCAGCTCAACAGCAGAGAGGCAGGCCCAATACAAGAGTCCACGCGATGACGGACGCTGAAGTCCAGGAGGATGCAAACGTGGTGACAGGTACGACCTAAGTTAAATAATAGTAGTTTAAGCTGGATTTTAGTTTTCTAAGTTGACAATTGAATACGTGCTTTATGTGAAACTTTTATGTGTTACCCTTTGGTGAATAGGTGTGATCTTAGTTAACAACGTGCCTGCAAACGTGTTATTTGATAGTGGAGCTAGCCACTCCTTCATTTCTAAGCGTTTCGCTAAAGGACTCGACTGTTTACCCGAATGGCTTGAGGACCCATTTAGGGTACAGGCAGCAGGAGAACAAGTACTGATTTCTCACCATCAGTACGAGAATTGTGATTTGGAATTAGAGGGGAAACTCTTCCCAGTGACCTTAGTCCCAATCCCAATGAAGGATTTTGACGTAATATTGGGCATGGATTGGCTGACCAAGAATCATGCCAATATCGACTGTAAACTCAAGCGAGTGACCCTCAAGGACCCCGAATTGAATGACATCACCGTGCAAGGAAATACCAAGATAAACAAAGCTCCTAAGAAAATATACCTGACGGAGATTAAGGCCTTTAAAGCCTTACGGAAAGGAGCAGAGGGATTCATGGTATATGCATTGGATGCGAGGCAGGAGGTTCTCTCTATGGATCAAATTTCGGTGATCAACGAGTTCAAGGATGTATCCCCCTATGATTTTCCAGGAGTTCCGCCATCGAGAGAAGTAGAGTTCGAAATCAACTTAATCCCTGGAGCCGAGCCTATATCTAAGGCACCCTATAGAATGGCTCCAGCTGAACTTAAGGAGCTAAAGGGGCAACTTCAAGAGTTGTTGGACAAGAAATTGATACGCCCCAGTGCATCACCTTGGGGAGCTCCTGTTCTATTCGTAAAGAAGAAGGATGGCAGCATGAGGTTATGCATCGATTATCGGGAACTGAACAAGATCACCATCAAGAATAAATATCCTTTGCCAAGGATAGAGGACTTATTTGACCAACTAAAAAGAGCCCGATGGTTTTCAAAGATCGACCTTCGTCAAGGGTATCATCAGTTGCTTGTGAAAGCGGGAGACGTCCCTAAGACTGCTTTTCGGACTCGCTATGGGCATTATGAATTTTTGGTGATGCCTTTTGGACTAACTAATGCCCCAGCAGCTTTCATGGATTTGATGAACAATGTATTCCGAGAACAGTTGGATCAATTTGTAGTAGTGTTCATCGACGACATCCTAGTCTATTCCCCCGACGAACAAGCGCATGCTGAACATTTAAGAGTGGTATTGCAAATTATGAGGCAACAGCAGCTCTATGCAAAATTCAGCAAGTGTGAATTTTGGCTAAGAAGTGTAGCCTTCCTCGGTCACGTGATTTCGAAAGATGGGATCTCTGTGGATCCTAAGAAGGTAGAAGCCATCACGGAATGGCCAAGACCCACAAATGTGACTGAAGTCAGAAGCTTCCTAGGCTTGGCAGGCTACTATAGGAAGTTTGTGGAGGGATTCTCAACGATAGCAGTACCATTGAGTCGACTTACGCAGAAGAAGACTAAATTTGAATGGACTGCTGAATGCGAGCAAAGCTTTACCGAGCTCAAGAAAAGATTGACCACAGCCCCGATGTTGGCACAACCCTCCGGCACCGACGGATTTGTGATATATAGTGACGCGTCCAAGAAAGGACTAGGTATGTACATCATTACAATTAATGCATTGTATATACTCATGCTAGTCTCAAACTAACGTTCTGTTTATAGGTTGTGTCTCGATGCAAAATGAACGAGTCATATCATACGCATCAAGACAATTGAAACCTTATGAGCAGAACTACCCGATGCATGACTTGGAACTCGCAGCTGTGGTATTTGCTCTTAAGATCTGGAGACACTATCTATATGGAGAGAAGTGTGCAGTATTCACTGATCACAAGAGCTTGAAATACCTGTTCTCGCAGAAGGAGTTGAACATGAGGCAAAGAAGAAGGTTAGAGTTACTCAAGGACTACGACTTGACCATCAACTACCATCCGGGTAAAGCCAACAGAGTGGCAGACGCATTGAGCAGAAAGTCTAGCCACGCGAGACAGTCCCCGTTGGAAAGGGAGATCGAAGAGTTTGATCTTGAATTAGTGGATTCAGTGGCAAATGTCCTTACAGCTTTGTCCATCAGCCCAGACCTGGTAGACCGAATTAAAGAAGCGCAGTACGAGGACCCAGCACTGAAAGAAATCCGCGACAAGGTATCTACAGGACCAGTAAAGGACTTCCAGTTGCGAGGAGATGGAAGTCTATGGTTCCAGAATCGGTTATGCGTGCCAAGTAAAGACGAACTCCGAACAGAATTGCTCCAAGAAGCGCATAACTCAAGAATGTCTATCCACCCCGGGAGTACTAAGATGTATAAGGACCTCCAACGAAACTATTGGTGGATAGGGATGAAGAGGTCAATAGCGGCATATGTCGAAAGATGTTTGATATGCCAACAAGTCAAAGCGGAACATCAACGACCTGGTGGGTTGATGAAGCCACTAGAGATTCCAGAATAGAAGTGGGAGCACGTGACAATGGATTTCGTGATGGGACTACCCAAGACCAGAAATGGAAACGAGATAATTTGGGTAATGTAGACCGATTGACAAAGACGGCTCACTTTATAGCTATGCCACATGGTACGTCGTATGAGAAACTTTCCAATATATATGTGGATAACATTGTGAGCCTACACGGAGTCCCAGTCAGCATTGTATCGGACCGTGACCCCAAGTTTACCTCTAAATTCTGGGGGGCATTTCAGAAGGCGATGGGTACCGAGCTGAGGATGAGTACCGCATATCACCCGCAAACGGATGGACAATCCGAGAGGACCATACAAACATTGGAAGACATGTTGAGAGCATGCGCCCTGGACTTCAAAGGAAACTGGGATAGCATGTTGAAGTGGATGGAGTTTTCTTACAATAATAGCTATCACAGTGCGATTGGCATGGCGCCATTCGAAGCGTTATATGGGCGTAAGTGCGGGTCCCCTATTTGTTGGGATGAAGTTGGGGAAAGGACAATCACTGCACTCGAGTTGGTTGAGCAAACTATTGGGAAGATCAAAGTGATAAGGGAGAAACTCAAAGTGGCTCAAGATCGCAGTAAGAGTTGGGCTGACACAAAGAGGCGACCCTTGGAGTTCGAGGAAGGTGAAAAGGTCTATCTACTGGTCTCACCCACCAAGGGAGTTGCAAGATTCGGAGTGAAGGGTAAGTTAAGCCCTAGGTACATTGGCCCTTACGAGATACTTAGCAAAGTTGGTGAAAGAGCATACCGACTAGCCTTACCTCCGAGTTTGTCCCAAGTCCATAACGTGTTTCATGTGTCTCAACTAAGGAAATACGTATCGGATCCAAGCCATGTCCTTGAAGCTCAACCATTGGAGGTGAAAGAAGATGTCACTTACGAAGAGCACCCTATAAAGGTTGTGGATAGAAAAGATCAAGTCCTACGCCGACGCGTCATTCCGTATGTGAAAGTTCAGTGGAGTAACCATACGGAGCGCGAAGCCATGTGGGAACTTGAGGAGCAAATGAAGGAGTTATATCCACATCTCTTCCAATACGGTACGCCAGTTTCGAGGACGAAACTTTTCGTAAGGGGGGTGGGATGTTATGCCCTGCACCCTCCATAGGGTAATTAAAAGACAAAGAATGATGTTACGGAAATTAATGACGGTCAACGGAAATTAATTAGGCATTAATATGAGGATTAATTAGAAATTAATGAGGGGATTTAATATTAGAATTTATTTAGATTTAATTTAGAATTAAATAATTAAGTTTATTCTTAAGATAAATAGATAATAGATGTAATTTAGAAACACCAAACTTTTCCCTTCCCATATAAAAACTGACTGAACGTCAGTTTCCCTAATTTTCTCACAGAAACTGACGCCAGCCATTGCCTCTCCCCATAGGCGATTCATCTTGCAGCCCTAGGAAGAAAGATCTCTCAGGAGTCAATCCGTAGGTCATTCGTTTCTCAATCCGTCTTCGAGTAATCAAAGGCAAGTAACTTTCTTATAGGTTCTTACGATTTGTGAAAGATAAACGGCCTATTTTGATATCAAATTGGATCACCATGCAGTAGTTTCGTTTTGTGATCGTTTGCATATGATTTATGTGTTTCGATTTCAAGATTTGGCCAACGTATATGAGAAAGCCTTTGTTGATACTGTTGATTATGTGAAATCCTGCAAATCCCTACCCCTGAATCCTTTCTTTGTGTGGTCTCATGGTTGGGGAGGGTTTGAGAGAGGAAAAGATGAGGCTTTTTGGATTGAGACAGTCGGAATAATGGGATTCTAGGTTTGAATCATCGGGTGGTATGTTTTTAGCGTTGAATCCGCAGTTTAAGCCTGTGATTTTAGCAGGGTCTTAGGCGTGGATGGATTGGTATGCGTTTGGAACCAATTGGTTGATGGTTCTACAGAAGTTCGCAGATGGAACTTTGAGGAAACGTGGACATCGATCGATCGATGTCCTCTGAAGGACATCGATCGATCGATGTATAGGTGAGCTGAGAGATCGATGTCCCCTAACAGACATCGATCGATCGAAGTGGGAAAAGTTGAGAGATCGATGTCCTCTGTTGGACATCGATCGATCGATGTAGGAGAGGTTGAGAGATCGATGTCCCCAGTTGGACATCGATCGATCGAAGTGGAGAGATCGATGTCCCCAGTTGGACATCGATCGATCGAAGCTAGGGAATGAAGTCCGCCAATTTTGTGGAAAATAGAGGAAGAAAGAGGGAAGTTCGGGGAGCCTTTGGGTGACCTTAGAGGCTTCTTAAGACCTGATTAAAGGTAGTCTAAGTCTTGGGAACATGGCCTAGGATGATGAATCAATATTGGTGACCTTAACGGGTTCTCGAATCGAGTTTCAACGTGAATGACTTAAGTGGGTTAGGAAATGAACGTACAAGGTGTCTTAGAGCTCAATGAAGGAAAGATAGGGATACTCTCGTTAGGTTGTGAACTTTAGAATCAAGGTTAAGTGTTGACGAGCTAGTTGAAGTCTATGTGTTGATGAATAAGCTAGTGAACTCTTGTGTGTCACCTGTACTTGCGCATGTGAATGTGAATTACATATGTAAACGAGAAGTGTGATTGAAATAAGGAGTCTTGCATCATGGCACGTGCATTGCATAAGGTTTTGAAAAAGAGATGTGCTTCGGCACAGATTTGCGAAGGTGAACTGCAATGTTAACCGGGATGGAAATTTAAGCCGGGGTGCATTGCAGGACACAAAAGACTGTAACGTTAACCGGGATGGAAATATAAGCCGGGGTGCGTTACAGGGTATAAAGTCCTCTACAATGTTAATCGAGATGGAAATTTAAGCCGAGGTGCATTGTAGAGTTTTACGAGATCTGTGATGTTAATCGGGATGGAAATATAAGCCGAGGTGCATCACAGAGCATATGAGCTTGTAACGTTAACCGGGATGGAAATATAAGCCGGGGTGTGTTACAAGATAATGAGTTAGGAACCGGGCATTGTGACATGCATTGCATTGATTTGAAAAGAAAAGGTTCATGCATATGTGATTGTGTAGAGTAGTGCATATTTTGACACGCATCACGAGAGTCGTGGAATAAAGGCTCATGTTAATTGATTGACATTGATTTGTTAATTGTGTTTCAAATTGCTGTACCTGCTATTACGTGACTCATTTCTATATTTGGAAGTTTACAAGACATGTGCCCCACAATTCCCTTGAATTATCTATTACTCATGTCTTGCCATGTGTTGATTCCGTATGTCTTATAAGCGGGTTACTTGCTAACGTTTTTCGCTAAGGGTACTACCTTTGTCTTTGCAGATGAACCTAGTTACGACATGATTTTCATTGAGGACGACGGCGAGTGGGCAGAATGGGATGTTTAGACCTTGTGGAGGGAATTGACTAGATAGTTCCTATTATTTCTGTTTCTTAATTCATTTGGGATTTTAGATGGCTGCGACCATATACAGTTTTCGGTGTTCACATTGTCTTTTGACGTACTGCATTAATGATTTAGATTGACGAGATATGTTTCTGCACTTATTTCTCTTACGTCATTGATAATGTGCATTCGAGAGATGAGACGTCTTGTAGTCTTCTCAGTAAGCTACGACGGGTGTACCGGTTCGGATTCCGCTGTCCGGGTCGGGCGCTACACCATGTCACCTTAGGGTTATGATTAAGAATTCTTTAAGTATATGACAGCACTACAGGGGACAATGTTGTGTTAAGCATGGAAATGTAGTACATGTAAGACATGCAAAGATGGTATAAGTTATGGATTAGAAGTTAAGTATGGATACAGTATGATGTTATGGATTAAGCAGAATGAGATGCTGTTATGTTATGTATGCTTTGAAATCTCCTTTATTTACCTGCTTCCAGTTTACAGCAGTTCACTGATATGATATGTTACTTTAATTTTTAGAAAGGAGACGCGCTTATTATCCTCAAAATGTATGGTTATTATGATTTGTTACCCCGTCTCCCCATGTATGATCCACATGTCGTATCTGGTAAGACTACTTGCTGAGAGATTAAAAGTCGGTGGCTATCGCTCATACTTGCCTCATTTAAAACTTTCCAGATAACAGGTATCACTATACAGGCTCGTTGAAGACATGATAGATAGAGCATTGATAACGAAGAAACCTGCAGAGAGATTTGCTTTGAAGATGCTAGGTCTTGGTTTACGATGTATGATAGAAGATTTTTCAGTATTATGTATATGATGACTTGTACAGATTATGATGTAGTAGATTGCATGTCGATTTTGATTTTTTTATGTTATGTTGCTTCCGCTTATCGATGCATTATTCATGTCGACATGTACATGTATAGTATCGACGCTTTGTACTCTATGGAGTAGAGTACGGCGGGTGCACTGAGCCGGAACCCTGGTTTCGGACGGGGCGCTACAGACGTTAACGTACGTACGTAAAATATATAACGTGTCGGTAGTACGTTGGAATACATGTGTATGTGCCTTTATTTAAAAAATCTGAAAATATATGTAGTGTATATATATATATATATATGGCGTGTGTATTAAAGATGGGGAGGAGGAGAAGACTTTCCTTCCTTAGCCTTGTTGCCTTTGTGCCTTTTCCAAATGTAGCTTCCTTTAATGAACTACTTAGTTTATTAAACTAAGTACTTCACTTAATGAACTAGTTTAGTTCATTAATGGTGGCACCTGAAAATAGTATAAACACAACAAATGTTTGCCATATGATATAAGCTTTAATGCTTCATGGCTCGTTAGTACGGCAACATAATATATAAGCTAAATAAGGCAAGTAATGGCAAGATATCATGCATACATGTACACGTTTATATATGCTTGTACATGTTTATATATATATATATATATATATATATATATATATATATATATATATATATACATTTAAGTCACTTATTTTGAAATCACTCAAACCCCCTTATCTCTACATATAACTTGCCTTATATAGTTCATATATAATGTTGCTGTACTAACGAGCCATGACGCTTTAAAGCTTACATCGAATGGCAAACATTTGTTGTGTTTATATTATTTTCAAGTGTCACCATTAATAAACTAAACTAGTTCATTAAGTGAAGTACTTAGTTAATTAAACTAAGTAGTTCATTAAAGGAAGCAACATTTGGACAAGGCACAAAGGCAACAAGACTAAGAAAGGAAAGTCTCCTCCTCCTCTCACCACACATATACACGGTCATATATTCATAAATATATATATTTTCAGATTTTTGAAAAAGACACATACACATGTATTCCAACGTACTACCGACACGTTATATATTTTACGTACGTATGTTAATGTCACACCACCATAATTAACTCATATGTATGAGTATATTAAGGTCTTATATCATATGATATAAGTCATGGTGATGACAAATTAAATACGACACGTTAAAAGGTTCTAAACCGAAAATTGTCGTATCGGGCGAATACCGAAACCTCGCCAACGTGTCACGTAGTTGCGGTAAATAGATGGCCAGCCCCTACACCTCAAAAATCTATATAATTTTTGTGGTCCACATGTTATTTACAGCCATAAAATAATTCCATGTTGGCACACACAAATCACCCCACATTAAGGCCAAATTATAGAGATTCCAATTTCAATTTTGTCACATGTATATGGCGCCACTTTAATCAGCCAAGTGCTGAATATTAAAGTTTATATTATGTATATTATGTGTAACAAATATATATAACATGTGGAAAAAGTTGGAATTTAATTAGAGAAAAATCGGGTAATCGATAAACATCGAAAATTCGGTTTTCTACGCACACAACACATGGAACGTGTTTGGCACATCGTACGACATGTATCGAGACACTTTTTACATATGTCATACATCTTAAAGTGTTCTAGAAAATTAAATTAAGGGCTGATTGGAATATACCATGTGTGTATTATTAAATGTGCATTATTTTACAAAGTTTGTAAAAATAAAATTCAGCACATGTATATACATATCATACACGCATATACAGCTGAAATGGAGCATATGTGGAGCCTTGTTGGCATATTGATTGGTCAAGAATCAATCATACAATTTTGGTGACTTAAAGAAAGAAGCTACAAAAGGTAATGTTTCAAATTTTATCACATTTGAAACACATGCTGAAAATTTCAGCATGTGCACTAAGAGATGGCCGATTTTCTTCTCCAAATGAGCTATATTTTGTGTCTTGAAACATGTGATTAATTGGAAGAAGAATTGGAAGTAATTTAAATAAGATATGAATTCATAAATTGTATCTTGAATATCACACATGCTGAAAAATTTCAGCATGTGTATGAATGTATCTAGGCCGAATTCTTGGCCATGTTGTTGTCCAATTTTATTCTCAAAATTGATGAGAATATTGTCTACTAATTGGTGATTTATTTCTAAGAGAAAAATCAAAGAAAAGTTGGAAATAATTTGAATTAAAGCGCCATCTATCACATGCTGAAATTTCAGCATGTCAAGTCTCATTCATGGCCGATTTTTTACCCATTTTTGTGAAGAAATTATCTTGCACAATTTATGTGATGATCTTGAAAGTTATGATAATTATTTTATGATGATTTTGGCACATGTTTTTAGTGGAATTCTCAGATTTTTCAAGTCATCAAATGATGACAATATTCAACCAATCAATGAGCGCCAAGTAAGCAAAAGTTAAATGATCATCCAATGAGGAGGTGCCAAGTAAGCAAGATCATGTCACAATGATGCCACACATTCTCCCAAGGACTTAGAAGACAATTTTCAAGAGGGTGAGAGCACCAAGGGGGGACGGCTATGATGTTAAAAAGGGAAGGAAGAAGAACAAAACAAGAACAAGAAAAAGCATTACAATCTTGAAGTGAACAAAAACACCTAGCTCTTCTTCTTCTACACTCTTTTTCTTTCTTCTTCCTAAAAGCCTATTGTACTTACATTCATATTCTTAATAGGATTATTTTATACCACCACATATTCTCTATCTTTGTAAATGATTGATCAAGGTGTGATCAATCTTCAGTCTTCCAAGGTGGTGGTGTTCTTGTGCATTGTATTCATCATACAAGGTTTGTAAAGGGTTGGAGTTAGTGTGTAACTCCATCAACCCTATGGTAAGGTGTATTTGTGTTGTGTGATTAGTGTGAACCGAGAAAGGTGTTCCACGAAGACTGGAGTAGGTTGTTTATGTTAGGAAATCAAACGAGATCACTGCAAAACGCGCAGCGGAAAAAACAAAATTTGATCTCCGATTTCCTACCAAGGATCCATGTTGTTCGTTTATATCGATGAAAGAAACGTAAAATTACCTCCAAAGATTCGAAATCTGTAGGTGGAAGAGGTGCGAAATCACAAACACCCTCTCTCGGTATCCACACGAATGCTTCCGCCCGGAGTGCTAGCTCTTGAACGGCGCAGCTAAGAACTCTATTTTTCTCAAAAACGTTTTTCTCTTTCGTTTTCTGCTGATTGCTTGGTGTACGAGATACGCCAAGCTCCAAAGATATATATAGATATCAGAATCCGATTCCAGATCGGATTTGTTAACGTCTATCATAATCCGTATCAGATACGGATCCTGTTAGGATTAGATAATACCAATCAAAATCCATATCAGATATGGATTCTCTGTTATTATCCAAAGATATAAATATATATACATAAAAACGAAATTAATAATAATAATAATTAATATCCAATATTAATATTATTAATATTAAAAACGATAATAATAATAATAATAATAATTAATATCCAATATTAATATTATTAATATTATTAATCTCAGCCATACGCATTCTTGTGTGTGACCCGATTGGCCCATACTAATTGGCAGTTGATTAAATCTCTATTAAACCAACAAGTCGTAATTGGTCTCTAGCAAGACATTACGACTACCCAATTAATACGAGTAAAGTCCAACTAGCCTAATAGCACATGCATTAATCCTTTTGTCACACGATATCTAGTTTGAACATAAGTCATGGTCAGCGTCATACTTATATTGTTCAAACATATGATTATTCGATCTCTAAGTAGACTGATAAAACAAATGATATTGATCACACTATCAATTTATTTGAGCACGGCCATGCATTTCACAGTCTCACTAATCGTGGGGCCCAAAGATGTCTCTATCGAAAGAGAGAGACAAATTATATCTTGATTGTTCAATATCCTCTACATAATTTCTATCACATTCAATCATGACCTTTATTATTATCCAGTTACGAATAACGTTTGATCATGTCAAAATATAATAGTCCTTATGTTGGAAACTATGACAATCTCAAGTCAAAGGATTAAAACATGACTATCACGAGATTTACTTATGACGCTAATCCATGTAGTAATCTCATGATGGGTCTATCCAATACACTGTTCTCTAACAAGTATCTATGAGATTGATTCGTATCACCATACACATAATCATCTCATGATTATCAAATCAATACTCATACTGATTATAAATTATTTTATCTCTATCACAATAATGAATCAGGGACATATATCAAAATTGTGTAACATACTAACCAACAATAATGATAATAAAACCTCTTTTATTAATAATAAATGCATAACATAAATATCCAAATCATGGCCTAGGGCACATACACTAACAGTTTATAACCGAACCAGTATAAAATTCTCGGTGTCATTTACTTTCAGCACTTATATTCAGTTTCAGCACTGTTTATCCTTTTTGATTACGTTCGTAAAAATAGTAAACGTTTTTCAAAAATTACGAAACTTTCCATAATCATAGACACGCGCCTTAGGGTCAATTTGGCACAAGTTTCAACCCTTTTGGACAAGTATAAGTCAATTAAACCACCAAAGTTCTGAGACTAGTGCAGTCTGATTTTCAGACTTGCAAAGGTTGAGACTTTGATAATATTTGACTAACTTTCCAAAAGAATTATTCAAAACTGTTTCAACCCATTTAAATATCACATATAAGGGGTTAGTGGTTAACATTTCAGAGCATTTGGAGTTACGTACAAATAGGAATAAATTTTTCAAAATAGTCTACTGTTTCTGGCAGATTCGTGCAATCTGACCACTAACAATTTTTGAAGGGGTTAAAGGTTGAATTTAAATCTGACATTTTTAGGAGACACTCGTAACATCTGAAGCTAAGTTCTCTCAAAATTTCAGAATTTTTGAAGACCTACAACCTGGTTTTAAAAACGTTTTAAAACTAGTCCTGAAAACAGAAACTGTTTTCAGAAGTTGAGTTCTTGAGTCAAAACAATTTTAAAAACCACACTTTCCGCACCAACTATCCAACCCCCCTTCTAGTGTTGCCTTGCAGATCCTACAAGGACTAAAGATTGGTACTTATGTCTAAAATCGTGACTTAGGGGCAAAACCATAACTTAATTTTTAAGGTCATAGCCTAAATCTATGCTTCCGCCATGGATCTAGAGCATGTCTCTGATACCACTTGTAGCGATCTGTCCCGAGCTCTAGTACTCGAAACAATCCACCCGCCGTATTTCACTAAGGAAGATGCAAGGTGTCAAAGTCAAAACAAATACATGTCAGCGGAAGTCAAAATTTAAAACCTCGAAATAATCATCATCATAAATATCAATGTCTAGGCAAATCTAAATCCGATAAAATGGTCAAATGTAGATAAATACTAAATCTTCAAAATTACATAAACCTCGAGCAGCAAAAATAACCGTCTCTACTAAATCCTCAACTAGTCTCATCGGAATATCCTCAATCCCAAAACCTCCATTCTTGATCATCCTCGGGTGTACTAACTCAATTTCATGTCTATCTACAAAAAATGTTAAAGTGTAGTTTGAGTGACAAGTTGCTCAGCAAGTTATCCCACTATGCTTACCATGGGATCTTACACGGAGAAGCAAGTTTGATAAAAAATATATAACAACATAAAATAGTAACATGCTTCTCTTCGCAAGTAAATTTACAATTATGGCCCTAACATCCAAAAGCAAATGGAGCAAATAGACTCAAAAAAGTACGTAACAAAGTCCAATAAAGTACGCAACAAAGTCCAGTTAGATACACAACAAAGTCCAATCGAGTACACAACAAAGTCCAATTAGGGTTTAATCCAAATTCAAAATCGATGATGCAATTTTCCAAATATGCAATGTAAAAATGTCCAAAGTCAAAAGCTTAAAGTCCAAAATCCAAATGTCCACAGTTTCCAAATCCGATTTAGCCGGTCCAAGGTCCAAAATCCAAATCCAAATTCGAGTATAATTCGGTCCAAATTCAAATATCAAAGTGTCCAAAATCCAAAACCCGTCTAAAACGGTCCAAAAGAATGCAATGGCTATAGGACATTCCCTACAAATAACTTATACCGTAAGACTTATGAATTGGTCCCCCAATAGTCAATATGCCCCGGCACTCTATATCATAATAGCAATAGTTGGGGCGCCCTAATGGCAACTAATATGTCCGGGCGCTCTATATCCAAATAGTCAATATGCCCGGACGCTCCGTTTGTTTGGAACCAATCCGAGTTAACAATATATTTCAAGTGTAGGGGTGAGTTTTCAAAAATATGCAAATGCAATTTTTCAAAATAATTTTCCAGGTATGAAAGTTAGTTCAAATTCCAAAATGAACCAAAACGTCAAATTTGTCAAATTACCAAAGTGCCCTTCAAATATCACATAATTCCAAACAAATAATCCAAATAGGCAAAATATCAAAAATACCAAAATCATCACCATCTCAGCTTATATATGTCCACGTTCATACATGCACATATACACGTATATACGCACACGCGACTCCCTCGGTCCATTTTCCCCAAAATCGATACCGATATGCTAATTTATTTCATGTGAAGTCATAACCTATGCCAAAAATGCCAAAATATATTTTCCCTTACTGTATATTCTCGGCTTTTATATATGTAGACAATATACCAAATTATAATTTCATATACGTATAAGTAAATATAAGGCATATATATATATATATATATATATATATATATTTGAGAAGCGTATTTGTCTTATTGAAAACCTCACTTATGGCAGAGGAATACTATAGTACAAAAAGTCATCATACGAAAATAAATAGTGCATGAAGCTAATGAGGGCTAATCTCCAATCGTATATGATATGCCGCATTAAAACATTGCCAAGTAAAACCACCCTTGTGGATAAAATCTTGGCGAAAGAAAAAACGTACATATTTATACCATTGGAACAATTAGCCAATACATTAATGTCCATATCTATAAAGAGGGCGATTGTTGCTTCGGCTATCCAAGCTTGGTTGAAGTTGCGATCATGCTTGGTCTTATGATTTTCAGATTGCACTCTTCTGAAGCTCGAGGCACCATTCACCTAGCAAAGAATGTTGCAAGTGGCATGTGTGAGAGTCATGTAAGAGGCAAAAGCAATCGACAGAAATAGAATATTTGACATACCCGGGTTGCCTTGATTCAGGATGAACCAAGGCGGCAACTTTATATATATATATATATATCACTTACATAATTTTAAGGCTTTGAAAATTATTAATCATAAGCATTGTGAGCCGCTCCACCCATAGTATCTTTACACAAGCCCCTGCACTTAAATCTTCAAATCGTTCACAACCTATTCTTTGTACTGAACATACGTATTTATATATGTAGTCAAAATTCATAGTTTGCAAATATCTAGCCGAAACCAATTCCACAACATGAATTAATAAAATTTCGGTCGTGCATCAGATTTGCCTATATTCATTTGCACATACACGACACGCATATCTATATATTTATATATAGATCAAGCTATGCAATCATATATACTTATGTATAATCTATGATTTTGATACGAAAATATAAATAAAAATTTCTCAAATTTATAATAAGTACAGAAAGGATACTTACAATTACGCGTATATACTATACCAATCTATCGCCTAGAATTTATTGGGTTGCAAAAATCCTTCTTTTATCATTTTTCTTTCTTTTCCTTTCGGCCCACCAAATTATGCATACTGGAGCCTCACATTGAAAAAGGAAACAAAATACCACATTACTTATAAATTGAAATCTAGCTATTCTGAGGTGAGATTTCAAAATATTCAATATGTATTATTTCTAAAAAGATGAGATAAGCGGATACCTATATTTATATACGAGGATATTCGGCCGTTTAACTAAAAATTTACCAAAATTTCATATTTAACTATATACATATACATACACGGCCATACTTAAATACATGTAAGCAACAATCTATTCAAACACATACGAATGCGGGATGAGATCACCTCACCTATTTTTTTCTTACCCTACACGTCACCGCGCAACACGTGACAACAGGGGTGGGTGGTGAGGCTAGATGAGAGTGACTTGCATCTAGCTTCACCTTCCATTCCTGGTGCCACAAGTCGCGCGGTGACGCGTGCGGTGAGGGATTTGGGGTGAGGGGATCCTAATCCTACGAATGTATGATCCGAATTTTATACCAAAATAACGTATAGATTTTCGCAACACATAGCAATTATAAGAAGATTACTTACCTCGATTACTATGCTATACCGTATACGAATTGGACTAGATGTGGAAGCAAGAAATTCTTTTTCTCCTCCTTAAGATACCTCGGCTTACTGGAAAAGAACTGCTATAGTATCTTGCCTTTGAACACTTGACGCATGGCACCATCCTTTTAGACCAAGAAACCCATGTTTTTGAATTCAGAAATTAAACAGGGAGTTCTAAAGGGACGACATTGCTGGAGAGGATTTGCCAATTTATAGATCGAATTCGCATAGAAAGAGGCCATTACATTCCCAGGAATTAGCCGTCAAAGCTTCATCGGAGAATTGGTTAACAACGTTCCCCCCCCCCCCCCTTTTTTTTTCCTTACTGCTTAGCCGAAATATTGCAGAAGCAAAATAATGATATTTCCTTTTGCTGCTGGCTGAGGGCAACGAAGAAACAAGATGCTCTTGATTTTTTTTCTTTATGCCGCCGGAGATGGAAAATTGGAGGGAGGGGAAGAATAATAAAATAAACTTTGCTGCAGAAGTAGTTTGTGGAAATGGTGGGGGGCTTGGTTAGCTTAGGGGGTTTATATAGAAGTAGGTTAATTTAATTAGGATAGATCAATTCAGATGCTTTCTTTATAGTAAACTTAGGATATACTAGGTGAAATATATCATAATTTCAAATCCTAAGTAGTTTAGGATTCATCCTCTACTATTTTATTTATTTATCTTTTACTATCCTAATTCCAAATCCTAAGTAGTTTAGGATTCAGTCTCTATTATTTTATTTAGTTTTCTTTTACCCATAAAGGGTACGGACGTAACATCAACTGTGTTATACTTGCGTCCCCTTCCATGCTCTTCTAGTGATTCTCTTGATTGCCTAGGCATTGTGGTTTGATATTGACATGTTTTTTCGAGTCGGTACATGCTTCCCCTGGTTTGCCTTTAAAATTTTTCGCATTGTGAACTAATAATTTTGTTTCCTACTCTCCTCTATTATACTTACGGAACAATGGGACTGCAGAAATATAGTTGTCTTATGTGTTTATTTTGGTGACAATTGGTAGGATCTCATTTGACCATTGAAGTTGTTTTGCAGCCTGAAAATTCTTTGAAGTCGAGTTGGAGCTGAATTGTCGATGTGAGAGACTGCGCTTTGCCTCTTACCTTTTAGTTAAGTGTTGCTACTGAGGGATGTCTATTCTTTGACTTTGTAGGCTTGTTTATCTATGTTCCAACTATTTACCCCACGGGGAAATAGTGTAATTGTGGATAGCTTTAATCTTAGTGTGAGATGTCACCAATAACTTAGATTTATATGTGCGTAAAATAGTAAAGCTCGAGCCGTTTCTAGGAGAGTCAATTCTTTCTTTCCGCCATCATATTTTGCTGTGAAGTGCCTGTATAGGATGTTTGATGGATCATCCCACAAGCTATCATAAGTTCCGAAAATGAAGATGTGTATTCTTTGGCATTATCACCCGGCATGATGCCGATAGATGTTTGAAATTGAGTTTGTAGTTATATAATAAATGGAACAAAAGGTAGAAAGCACTTCTGATATTGATTTCATAAACAACACCCAGTTATAGAGTTTTATCAATTTATCATCAACAAAGGACACAAAGTGACATTTGCCCAAAACAGAGGCAACCAAACAAGGCTTCCACACATCAAAATGAATGAATTATAACGGGAATAAAACTCTTTTATTGACTCAAAGACGAAAAGTACTATGGTGATGTTTAGAGTACACACATGACTCACAATTCAAGACATGCAGACTTTAAGTTAGGACAGAAAAGCTGTAAACTTTACAAATACTGATGACCAAGTTGACAATGAATATGCATTGCGAGAGAGTAACTCCCAAGCAAGCCACATGCATTTCATCCCCAGGCATATAGAGACCATCAACCTCACAATCTCTACCAGCAATCCTCTTCGTCAAACAATCTTAAAATTCACAAACACCATAATAAAATGTAACTGAACATTGACGACCACGAACAAATTTACTGACCGAAATAAGACTAAAAGAAAAATTAAGAATATATAAGACTGATGATAATGGTAGGAAGCTGGTGATCGAGACAACAGCCCGTTTAACCAAAGAAGAGGAACCATCAACGAGGGTGACAAATGGAGATTTACTGGTACGTATGAATGATTAAAGAACGCTCTAGTTACCTATCATATGACTAGTGGCTTTAGAGTCGGTGTTAGGGGACAGACAAGCTGTAGGATTACCTGCTTAAACAAAAGTAGTGGAAAATGTAGGCAAGCCTTGAGTGTGAACCGGAGTTGGAAGAATGCTTGCTATGGAAGCAATCTGTGTCCACCATCCTGCTCCTCTGCACATGCTACATTAGCGACTCTCTCCGCAGGCTTACCATATAGATTCTAGCACCTGCACTAAATATGTACCTGTAGCGCCCCGCTCCCGAACCCTAGCATCGAGAACGGTGCACCCGCCGTATCTCGCTGAGGAGAATACAAAGCGTCGAATCAATTTCCAACATGTCCAAAAAGACGTAGAAATTTTTCGCGCGGAAACGAAATACCATAACATAAAGATTCCTTGATAAATAAAATTCCTTAACACAATAATAATCAAATCCTGACAATAACATAAGTCTGAAAATCTAATAAGGTAATGTCTGGTGAGATCTCAATAAAATAAAGACAAACAGTCGCAGAGTCTTCTTATATCCTAAGCGCGACCATCAGTCTGCCCACTCCACTGTATCTGCCCCGTCCTCAACAAAAACGTAGTCATAGGTCTATTCCTGCTCACCTGGTGGGGGGGGGAGATAGGGGTGAGTGACTGGGAAATCACTCAGTAGGCGCCTGCCTCCAAGTAGTACAAAACAAACATACCATAATGATATAGCACATAGCACATAGGACATGATGTCACATTATCACCATCCTCCGGCACTCGATTCTAGGCTCATTTCTTTTTCTGAGTAATGATTTAATGTTGTTTGACGTTAAACCTGTTTTTCCATGGCTTGTATATATTTATTATTCATTTTCTATAATTTTCCTCATTTTTTCCTAATTTATTTCCATTTATTACCTAGTTATTCAAATTAAATAAATTATCACAATTACCAAACTTTAATGAAAATAATTTAATTTCAGTATTTTATAATTTCTGAAATTTATTTGGAATTTTCTGATATTTATTTATATTTTTCCTAAATTTATTACTATTTTAAATTAATTAACCAGCAATTAATGAATTTAAGAAATTAAAACAAAATCAATAGTAATGTAATTGGGCTGGCCCTTTTCGCCAGCCCTGATCTGCATACACCCGCCCGGCTCGCCAGGTCTGGCCCTGTCCAGTGCAATTTTTTTTTTTTTGAAAATCTTAGTTAACTGGGCCGGCCAGCTAGGGCCCGGTCCGTTGGCCATTCGGCCCGGCCCGCGGTCAGCTCAGCTGTTTTTTTTTTTTTAAATTATGCGAAATCTGGGCCTGCACAAAGCCAGCCCAATAAGGGTCTGGACTGCATCTACTCAGCCACCAGGGCCTTCGGCCCTTTTGGTATGTTAAGTAAATTTTTTTTTTATAAAGGCAACGCAATTTCAGCGCCTGGAAAGGACAGCGGCGCGTGCAGCCAAGCGCGACCGCTTCCGGCGGCGCGTGCGGCGCACCGGCTGTCTCCGGCGACCTTTTTCGACCCCGGTCTATATTTTGCCTATTTCCAGTCTATGGGAACCTAAACTAAGGGCAAATCCAAACCTAAAACCTCAAATATGCTACAGATTTGATATTTTGATTATCAAATTTTTTTCCCTAAAATCAAAATACACACCACGCCAAGCCACAGTCATCCACGCACTTGACAGAAATAAACCACATTGCACAGTAATCAAAACTCATGTTTTTCACAGATCAAGCGTATATAGATTTCAACAATTAAAAACGGCAAAACACGTAATATATCACCCAAGCATGCTTGAATTTGCACCAATTGGAGGGGAAAAAGGGAACCTACCTCGATTGCAGACTGATTAACAACGCGTGAAGGAACTAATTTCTTCCTCTTCTTTTCTTTTCTTCTCCCTTCCATATTTCCTCCTCTCTGGCCATTCCCCTCTCTGCTCACTCTCTTTTTTTTTTCTATATGTATATATAATTTTTTTTTTGCACCTACTACTGCCGCTCAACCGTGGCTGGGGGGTTTTAATTTGATTCCTTCCTTTTCAGTTTAGGCAACGATTTGGGGGGTTTGGATTATATTTAGGAAACTTTTAAATCGACTATTATCTCTTTTTTTTTTTCTTTTTTTTTCCTTTTAACAATTCAATCCCCTCCCTTATCCCCTCATTCTCGCCACTCTCACAGCACCCACCCACCAATTTACTTTATTACTTTGTTATTTTTATTTTTTATTCTGTTAATTATTATTACTATTTATTTATTTATTTATTTTTCTTTACTATTTCCTCCTCTCTTTTTTTTTGGGCTATAACATCCTACCCTCCTTACAAGAAGTTTCGTCCTCGAAACTTGTTGTATCTTATTCGCAGAGATAGGGTAACGCTCCCGCATTTGATCCTCCAACTCCTATGTCGATTGTAATCTTCACGATTTCTCCATTGCACCTTGACATACGGAATGATTCTCCTCCGCAGCTCTTGGTATTTGCGGTTCATAATTAGAACTGGAGTCTCTTCATATGAGGCGTCTGGTCTGGTTCTCAAAGACGGTTCGTCTAGTGCGTGACCCAAATCCGGGACGTACCTCCTCAATTGTGAAACATGAAATACTTAGTGCACACATGCTAACGCGGAGGTAGCGCCAATTGGTAAGCTAGTGAACCAACCCCTTTCGAGTACCTCATATAGGCCAACGTATCGAGACCTCAACTTACCCTTCAATCCGAATCGTGCTACATCCTTCATCGATGACATCTTCCAGTAGACCTTCTTTCCGACAGTAAACTCCAGAGGACGTCTCTTTGAATCTGCCCAGCTCTTATTCTGTCTTGAGCAACCTTAAGCTTTTCCCGAATCAACTTAATCTCCTCCTTGATTTGCTCAACCAGTTCTGGACCGGGAATAGTGCGCTCTTCAACTTCATCTCAATAGATAGAGGACCTGCACTTACGCCCATAAAGCGCCTCAAATGCTGCCATGCCGATGGCGTTATGGTGGCTGTTGTTGTAGGAGAACTCAATCTACCTGGTCATACCACCTGAGTTCCATGTTCCCCTTGAAGCTTAATATGTGTTGTCGTTTTAATTGTTAAGTTGTTAAACTTATTTGTGTAGACATATAGTATGTTGTGTATCTTTATTTTAAATGCATGTATGACTTATGTATCTTATTTAGCTCATGAATTCCCAACCGTTATCTGCGGTTTGTTTCGTTTATTATGTTTATATTATTTGTTAGTTGAATTTTAAATGGTATACGCGTTATGTACGATCATTTTAGTCTTTGTTTATCGTGATCTCTCTTTTGTACTTGTTAGGCGTTAATAATAATTTTTTTTTTTACTTGTACTCTCTATTTTTCGTACAAGCTTATCTGATTGAAATATAAAAATCGTTATATACATTATTCTGAAGGACATGCATAAATGCATAGATTTTACTGTAATGTGGATATATAAATTATTTGAGTGTTCAGGTATGATAAATGTGTTTTATTTTATTTTATTTATTTTATTTTTATTTTTATTGTTTTCTGTTATTAAATTATTTACACTTCAACCTATTACTATGTTGTCATGCAATACTATGTTATTATTAACTCGTACTTAGCATGTTTTGCTTCAATTATGTAGGTTAATGATCTGTTTTAAAACCGGTAATATATGCCTATTTCGTAACCCATGTCTTGTACAGAAGATATTTGTGTTACTACATCCTCTGTAATTGTATTTTTTTTTTAGTTGTCGTTATATATTATGATGTTTATTACTGGTTTGTTGCATTAGTTATGTCGTGGTGTCATGGATATAGTTGTGTGTATACCTGTGCATATTTGGTTAGCATCGTATACTTACTTTTGTTTCGTGTATCAATTTGTATGTTTTCTTAAATCGACTTATTTACGACATATTATTAATTTTGTAACAAATTGTGTTTGTCGATATGCTTATTTGTTGTTGCTAGAGACTAAGTGTTTTTTTTTTGTAGTGGTCATTTAGCACATATACTCATGTCTTAGCATATATATTTTGTATGTTCGCTACTCCTACGTTGTTATCGTATTCTATATATATTGTGAGCGTTTATCTACTACTTCGTATTTTCATGTTGGTCGCTTTGTATGTATAGTTATATGTGTGTATAAACCTTTATTATTTGTCTTTCGCACTTATATTGTTTGTGCTTGGTGTGGTGATAACATTATACGGTTTAAAAAGGTTGGTTGGTTCATTACCGTCCACAAAGTCATACTACTGTAAGGTTACACACATTTTGGTAGTTAGTAGGTCTTGTGCATGTTGTTGTTGTTTTTTTTTATATAGTGGTCAATTCAATCAAATTTTTTTTTTCTATTCTTTTTTTTTTGTGCTATTGTGGCGTTTTTTTTTTTCACGTTGTACTTGAATTAGTAACTTCTATTAGGCATGGCGTGGTGGTAGGTGATGGTGGGATAAGCTATTGTTTTGCATTTGTGACTGCGATTTTACTATTAACAACTTAAGTTATTTTGTTTATATGTTATGATACTTTATGTATTTGTTTATGTTGGGCATGAGTATGGTGTGTCTCACATTGTGTTTGTATACCTGATCTTCATGTGGTATATCTATACAACTTGTTGAGTTATGTTGCTGTATATTTATAGTTCATTACGTTAAGGTGATATATTTTTTTTTATACTGTGTTATATCTCTTTGCATAATTATGCTGGATTTTGTATGTTAATGTTCTAGTACGTGGTTGATATGTGGAAATATGTCGTTAAAGTATGTTGTGTTGATCAGTGCGTTTATATATAGTTAATTAGCAACATTGTGTATTATGGTCTTGTGTTTACGTTTTTTTTTTTCTGCTCAGCTAAGCTTTGTAGATATCTTTGTGGATCTCAACTGTCCCTTCGAGTTTCGCCTTCTTATACTTCCGTCTGCTCAGGGACCCCAGTATCGACGAAAATCCTTAAACGAATTCCGCGTAGTAACTGACCACACCAAGAAAACTCCTTACTTCAGTCACTTTGGTCGGTCAGGGCTACTCAGCGATATACTTAATCTTCTTAGAATCCGCTGGGGTTCACTCTTCTGAACTTACGTGACTTAAGAAACCCACGCTTCTGCTGCGTAACTCTGATCATTTATCTCTGATTACATCATCTGTACTGATGACGAGTCATTGATACCGGGTCGTCGGCGGGTGAATTCTGCTACAACATTGCTAGCCTTTCCGATATCCGCATCAGGCATCACGTGGGTATGGACACTGATCCTTACTTCCCTTATACTATTCCTGATTCTGCTGTGATGGTGGTGCCGGTCTCTGCTCAGTGTCCTTACTCGTAAAATGTCATTGTCGTTGCACTCATGCTTCCATAATCCTCCTACACTGACCCAAACGTGATCAACAATGAGCACATGGTGGCCGCGGTGGCCGTGCACTCCTCTACGGCTGTACTTCTATCGCGAGTGGCCTTGTGATTATTAGCGGCCATGTCGCATATTTATGCCTCCCCGGTGAAGGGTCCTTCTAAACATCAGATTCCGAAAATCCTGCATTTCCATGTAGTAGAATCTCAGATCTGGTGGTGGCAGCGGCGGAGGCTGCTGGTTCGGCTGCTACTGCCGCTATTGCTCCAAAGTGGTGGCCATGGTGTCAGCAAATGCTTGGAGAATGGCCCCCCTGATCCTAGTGGTAGTTACCGCAACCACCGTTGCCTCCTTTGCGTGATTATTCATGACACAGCGGTATTTTCCTGGATCTTGTGCGAACCTTGACGAGAATTCAAACGGGAGTGATCGATGTATTTGAGCCTTTATGAGGCTCATGCGAAGGTTCAGAGGTTTAACGATGATTATATAGAGAAAGCTCACCAACGACACACACCTCCCATAACCCGATCATAACTTAAACTACTTCATTTATTAGGGGTATATTTGTCATTTCTAGGAAGAGATCATAGCTTACGTCTAAGTGATCTAGTTAATCCTGCATTCCCGAGGCGGATCTGAAGCCTCGGCTCTGATACCACCTGTAGCGCCCCGCTCCCGAACCCTAGCATCGAGAACGGTGCACCCGCCGTATCTCGCTGAGGAGAATACAAAGCGTCGAATCAATTTCCAACATGTCCAAAAAGACGTAGAAATTTTTCGCGCGGAAACGAAATACCATAACATAAAGATTCCTTGATAAATAAAATTCCTTAACACAATAATAATCAAATCCTGACAATAACATAAGTCTGAAAATCTAATAAGGTAATGTCTGGTGAGATCTCAATAAAATAAAGACAAACAGTCGCAGAGTCTTCTTATATCCTAAGCGCGACCATCAGTCTGCCCACTCCACTGTATCTGCCCCGTCCTCAACAAAAACGTAGTCATAGGTCTATTCCTGCTCACCTGGTGGGGGGGGAGATAGGGGTGAGTGACTGGGAAATCACTCAGTAGGCGCCTGCCTCCAAGTAGTACAAAACAAACATACCATAATGATATAGCACATAGGACATGATGTCACATAAGCATATAAGTGCGGAAAAGTAACTCACTCCAGATAAAGAATGCGCAACAACGTGATGCATGTCTCACTATGCATGTCACACGCAACAAGGTCATGTCACACAATGTACCGATATCCCTACCGTGCAATGCATGAACCCGGGTCCTACTGAGTGGCTGCAAGTCGTACACCTCACAGTCACCATTCTGAGTGTGCGTGGCCGCGCCTCCGCACACCATCCTGAGTGTCGTGGCCCTGCCACCGTACACCATCCTGAGTGTCGTGGCCCCGCCACCGTACACCATCCTGAGCGCCCGTGACCCGTAACGTCACGACCCGCCATCAATGCAATGCACGTGCCATGAATGCAAAACACAATCGCCTGAGGCCCCTGGCCCATCCTCACCATCCTCCGGCACTCGATTCTAGGCTCATTTCTTTTTCTGAGTAATGATTTAATGTTGTTTGACGTTAAACCTGTTTTTCCATGGCTTGTATATATTTATTATTCATTTTCTATAATTTTCCTCATTTTTTCCTAATTTATTTCCATTTATTACCTAGTTATTCAAATTAAATAAATTATCACAATTACCAAACTTTAATGAAAATAATTTAATTTCAGTATTTTATAATTTCTGAAATTTATTTGGAATTTTCTGATATTTATTTATATTTTTCCTAAATTTATTACTATTTTAAATTAATTAACCAGCAATTAATGAATTTAAGAAATTAAAACAAAATCAATAGTAATGTAATTGGGCTGGCCCTTTTCGCCAGCCCTGATCTGCATACACCCGCCCGGCCCGCCAGGTCTGGCCCTGTCCAGTGCAATTTTTTTTTTTTGAAAATCTTAGTTAACTGGGCCGGCCAGCTAGGGCCCGGTCCGTTGGCCATTCGGCCCGGCCCGCGGTCAGCTCAGCTGTTTTTTTTTTTTAAATTATGCGAAATCTGGGCCTGCACAAAGCCAGCCCAATAAGGGTCTGGACTGCATCTACTCAGCCACCAGGGCCTTCGGCCCTTTTGGTATGTTAAGTAAATTTTTTTTTTTTATAAAGGCAACGCAATTTCAGCGCCTGTAAAGGACAGCGGCGCGTGCAGCCAAGCGCGACCGCTTCCGGCGGCGCGTGCGGCGCACCGGCTGTCTCCGGCGACCTTTTTCGACCCCGGTCTATATTTTGCCTATTTCCAGTCTATGGGAACCTAAACTAAGGGCAAATCCAAACCTAAAACCTCAAATATGCTACAGATTTGATATTTTGATTATCAAATTTTTTTCCCTAAAATCAAAATACACACCACGCCAAGCCACAGTCATCCACGCACTTGACAGAAATAAACCACATTGCACAGTAATCAAAACTCATGTTTTTCACAGATCAAGCGTATATAGATTTCAACAATTAAAAACGGCAAAACACGTAATATATCACCCAAGCATGCTTGAATTTGCACCAATTGGAGGGGGAAAAGGGAACCTACCTCGATTGCAGACTGATTAACAACGCGTGAAGGAACTAATTTCTTCCTCTTCTTTTCTTTTCTTCTCCCTTCCATATTTCCTCCTCTCTGGCCATTCCCCTCTCTGCTCACTCTCTTTTTTTTTTCTATATGTATATATAATTTTTTTTTTACACCTACTACTGCCGCTCAACCGTGGCTGGGGGGTTTTAATTTGATTCCTTCCTTTTCAGTTTAGGCAACGATTTGGGGGGTTTGGATTATATTTAGGAAACTTTTAAATCGACTATTATCTCTTTTTTTTTTTTTCTTTTTTTTTTCTTTTAACAATTCAATCCCCTCCCTTATCCCCTCATTCTCGCCACTCTCACAGCACCCACCCACCAATTTACTTTATTACTTTGTTATTTTTATTTTTTATTCTGTTAATTATTATTACTATTTATTTATTTATTTATTTTTCTTTACTATTTCCTCCTCTTTTTTTTTTTGGGCTATAACAGTACCCAGCACCGCACAAAAGAGAAGAAAAGAAACACGGCTGGAAAGAAGTACCACACAACATAATAATAACGAACTTTTTTCCCACTTAGAGGGCTCACAACATAATGGATCCTTTGTGTTTATTAAATCTTATAAAGTATCGCACTTTCCTCAATGTTAGGGTGTCCTTTTCATTTGTCTTCACCAATTTCTGTTTGGAAAGCTGGTCGAACCACTACCTCTTATTGGAGCTTGAAAGTAGTAGATGTTAGGCCAAAATAAATAGCGGAAACATAAAGGTTACCTCCGTCCATTATTGCTTAGTCGTCGCCTTCGAATCTGAAGCCTGCTGCAGAGAGAATCCTTGCGGAAATGGAGTCTTCCAGCCTATGCCTATCTGAATGCTGTATAGCTATGATTGATGGAATATCACATGCCCTTTATTTATAGGCTAGGTCGGGGACCCCCCTTCCATATTTGACTGACAATCAATTCCTTCCATCAAGGAAACTTAATAATTGTCAATCAATCAAAATCAAATCTGACAATTAATGCAGTCAATAATTGCAACGTATCTAGCCAATATAACTTACGGATACATTATACATGTGATCCACATTAGTGATTTACAAATAAATCACGAGATTCTTGCCATCAATTATATTTATTATAATTGATTCTTACATTCTCCCACTTGGATCACATGTCGAATGCCAGATAACACGGCATAAGTGACAAAACAATATGTCTATAATTTATTGTCACTTGGATCTATTGACTACCAAACTTAGATTGAAAATACAAAACATGAATCAAGGCGGTCATGCTTTAATGTCAAGCACTCCCTTCCAAGAATTACAATGCATCATACATTCAATCGAACAAAATGAATGATTTACTATAAATCATCTCAAAATGGGTCCACGTCCATGGATCAAATAGATCCTACAACTTTAAATGCGCATATTCAAAGTCAACAAATGTCTAGACAAAATAAGATCAAAGTACAAAGAGAATAAGAAGTCCCATATCAGTAGCATGATCCCTGAAAACTTTAACCGGTAATTCTTTAGTCATAGGATCAGCAACCATCGACTCCATACTAATGTTTTCGATCTTTATTTCTCCTTGTTTAACATGATCTCTGACCTTCAAATACTTTATGTCGATATATTTACTGCGACTCCCACCTTTATTATTTTTCGTAAAGAACACAACAGCTGAATTTTCGCAGAAAATCTTTATGGGTCTATCAACAATATCGACAACCTTAAGACCACTGATGAAATTTTTTCATCCATAAGGCCTATGACATAGCTTCATAGCATGCAATGAACTTAGCTTCCATCATGAATGAAGCAATAATGTTCAATCTTCTTTTCTCTCTTGACAATAGGTGACGCAATAGACGCACAATTCTGCATGACAAATTTCTCAAGTACTTTGATGATGTAGGCCTTCTGAGAAAGACCAAGTATTTTACTTGTTCTATCTCTGTGAATCTCTATGCCAATGACATAAGAGGCTTCATCCATATCCTTCATATCAAAGTTCAAAGCGAGAAATCGCTTAGTCTCGTGCAATGACCCAAGATCACTGCTTGCTAGTAGAATATCATCCACATATAGGACTAAGAAAATATATTTGCTCTCACTCGTCTTGAGGTATATACATTGATCAACAATGTTCTCTACAAAACCAAATGAAGAGATTACCTCATGAAACCTGATGTTTCATTGATGTGAAGCCTGTTTAAGCCCATATATGGATTTATTCAATTTGCAAACCAGTTGATCATTATCAGAATTGACAAAGCCTTCAGGTTGACGCATGTATACCTCTTCATCAAGAACCCCATTTAAAAACGCAGTTTTCACATCCATTTGATGTAGCTCGAGATCAAAATAAGCTACTAATGCCATGATTATCCGAAATGAATCCTTCTTTGAGACTGGAGAGAAGGTTTCATGGTAATCAATGCCTTCTTTCTGAGTGAAACCTTTGGCTACAAGTCTGGCTTTATATCGTTCAATGTTGATGACAAAGCCTTCAGGTTGACGCATGTATACCTCTTCATCAAGAACCTCATTTAAAAACGCAGTTTTCACATCCATTTGATGTAGCTCGAGATCAAAATGAGCTACTAATGCCATGATTATCCGAAATGAATCATTCTTTGAGACTGGATAGAAGGTTTCATGGTAATCAATGCCTTCTTTCTGAGGAAACCTTTGGCTACAAGTCTGGCTTTATATCATTCAATGTTACCAAACGAGTCTCTTTTGGTCTTAAAGACCCATTTGCATCCCACCAGAGAGGCTCTGTTTGGTAACGGAACAAGTTCCCAGACGTTGTTTTTAGCCATTGATTCCATCTCCTCTTTCATGGCATTGTACCATAGTGATGATTTGTGACAACTCATGGCTTGTGAAAACGAGATAGGGTCATGGTTTAGTCCAATGTCATAGTCGGACACTTGAAGATATACAACATAATCGCTAGAAATTGCTGGCCTTTTAGTTCTTGAGGATCTTCGTACTCCCACTGGTTCAGTAGATGTGGGATTAGTGGGTTCAGTTTGTTCTTGATGTGATTCTTCAATTTGAGGTTGTACAATTGGCGACTCTTCATTTTGTTGAATAGCAACCGAATTGTCCATATATAAAGGTACAACATGTGTATCCCTTATTTCCTCAAAATTGAATTCTCGATTCGAATCACTCCCACTGACTTCATGATCCTCTAGAAATTTAGCATTTCTAGCTTCAACCACTTTAGGAATATGTGAGGTACAGTAAAATCTATACCCTTTGGAGTTAACTGCATATCCAATTAAATAACTGCTTTTCGTTCGTTCATCCAGTTTCTTTATGTTTGGTTTGTGTACCCTAACTTCAACTGGACAACCCCATATGTGTAAATGTTTTAAACTTGGTTTTCAACCATTCCACAACTCGAAAGGCGTTTTAGGAACGGCCTTAGATGGAACCCTATTTAAAACATACACAGCAGTTTTTAGAACTTCACTCCAAAAGGATATAGGCAAATTCGTTGTGCTAATCATGCTCCTGACCATGTCCATAAGAGTCCGATTCCTTCTTTCAGCAACACCATTTTGTTGTGGTATGCCAGGCATGGTGTATTGAGCAGCAATACCCTCCTTTTGAAGGAATTCGGCAAACGAACCAATCATTTGTCCCTTTTCTGTGTAACATCCATAATATTCACCACCTCTATCGGATCGGACAATTTTAATTGTTTTCTCCTTTTGTTTCTCTACTTCTAGTTTGAAGATTTTGAACGCATCAAGTGCTTCAGATTTTTCAAATAGAAGATAGAGATACATGAACCTTGAATAGTCGTCGATAAATGAAATAAAGTATTTCTGACCATTCAAGCAAGGTGTGTGAAAAGGTCCACAGATATCCGTGTGTATGATTTCAAGAGGTCGAGAACTCCTTTTGGCACCCTTAATGGCCTTGTTGGTTTGCTTACCCTTTATGCATCCCACACAAGTACCTAAATCAGTGAAGTCTAGAGTTTGTAAAACTCCTTCATTCACCAATCTTTTCATTCTTTCGATTGAGATATGTCTCAATCTTTTGTGCCAAAGACTTGATGAATTCTCATTGATAATACAACGCTTTATACCAATTTCTGTTAAAAGAGTATGCTTGTAAATGGGATCTAACTCAAGTTAAAACAGTTTTCAAAATGAGCCCATAAGATCCCACTCCTTCAACAGTAGAGCGCATCCAGTTTCCAGAATAGATGCATTGCTCACTTTCATTTGGCTTCCTCAGGTTTAGAAAGCTCTGCATGGTTTTCGCAATGTGAATTGTAGAACCAGAATCAATCCACCATGTATTATCAGAAACCTCAATAAAATTAGATTCATGACACACAAAGGACAAATTACCTTTCTTCTCCAGCCTTCCCTTATATTTCAGGCAATCTTTCTTCCAGTGTCCCTTTTCCTTGCAAAACCGACATGTGTCTTTATTGCCAGTTTTCTTCATTGGAACACCTTTGCCCTTCTTTGCATCTTTCTTAAAATGAGACGCAAGATGCACAGACTCAATGGACTCATTCTTCAACCTCTGCTCCTCTTGAACACACATGGTCAGAAGTTCATTAATTGACCAGTTTTCTTTATGTGTGTTGTATGAGATCTTAAATGGAGTGAACTCCGAAGAGAGAGAGTTGAGTATAAAATACACCAGGAATGGCTCCGAGATTTCAACCTTTAGGGAGCTTAATTTAGCAACAATGTCCCTCATCTCCATGATGTGCTAACGCACACCACCGATTCTGTCATGGGTCATGTTTGAAAGCCTCTTTATAAGGGTGCTGGCAACCGCCTTGTCAGAGCTTACGAATTATTCATCAATGGCTTTCATGTAAGATTTGACATTATCAAGATTAGGGATAGAACCCTTAATGTTTGGACTTATAGAGACTTGATGAGCATCATGCTGACGCGATTAGATCGCTCCAGCGTTCATAACTAGACCTCTCAAATGGCGTACTTGATTCCATGAGATTTGATGGTTTTTCCTCACGGAGTGCCAGGTCTAAGTCCATACACCCCAACGTCAAAAGGATATTATCCTTCCATTCAGTAAAATTGTCACCAGTCAACATTGGAGTTCTATCAGAATCAAATAAAGCAGTAGTGGGAATAACTGCATAACCAAAGAAACACATATCATGCTATGAACATATATAACCAGAATGAATTAATCAAGTTAATTCAAATAGTATATTCTAAACCTTCCTGTGGGTAGAGGTCGCACTCATGCATAGAATATACTTAAACGATATGAAAATTAAATAACCAAAATATTTCCATACCGTGTGCATAGAAAATGTTTATGTTTAATTTTCTTGATCAATAAAGCAATCACTTCCCTGTGGGGCAGAGTGATTACCTTATTAATCAAAACAATAGTTATGATGACATTTTATTTTCTTCACACCTTACAATTTTAAGATGCTGTGGCTAATCTTAAAATTAAGAAAATAATTCTTTATATGTCACCAACTTTAAAATGTTTTATATGACATCAACAAAAGATGAAATTACAATGAAAATGTGAAGTGAACCGATTCGGCAATACCCTAGGAAAGATCATGAATCAATTTCCTAGATAGGTATTACCATTCCACATAAAGTCCCAGGCCGTGCGGTGGGGTCACAGACGGTCCCGCTTAAGTACCGACTTTCTAGACAGAAATTACGTGTACGGTGTATTTATCACATCTTCGTCAATAATTCACCTTTTGCATTTGCCACCAAAATTTTTTTTCTCAATATATATGGAAATTGTAAAATCGGCTATGAAATTATGGTATGTTATAAATAATACACAATGTGTGAACGCAATATTTCAATCAGGAAAAGGAACCCGTTGAAAATGTGAAGCAAAATTAAAGTGATTCCATAGATTCACAAGATCACAAGAAGTAACCTTGAATTGATGCAATCAGATTACAATTATCACAAATTAACCAGAAGAAACGTGCAGGAAGAATTTGTGTATGCTTTCACCTTTGTTCATAGAAGATAAAAATTAAACAAACCCACCAATACTGCTCCAATAATCGTAATTTTCTATCAGTTAGATGATGAACTCGCCAAGGCATCTCAAATCCCGATGGTTTTTTTTTTATTATGACAATATTCTTGAGAACATATGGAGTAATAATTTCACAGGCAAAAGACAACTGACTTATAATTTCCGAGAATAAACAGTTTCTTCAAGGATTAACATATGCCCTATGACAAGAAAGTACGTTGAAATCCCAATGGCTACTACTACTATAATTGCAAAGTAAATATTCGTTCAAGCGCAGGCAAGAAAAATGGAAAATTTCATGGTTGGGTTGTTTGTACAAAAATTCGAAATAGCACTCCTTGTATGGATTCAGATCTTGGGCTCATGAAGTTTGGTTCTTTGCAATTCAAAGTAAACAATGAAATGCATCAGAATATTTGGTGAATCTCTTGAGTGCTCGTGGGTTTGATGACAATTAAATGCAACCGACTGCAATTTGGATAGTAGCAGAAACAGAGTGCATCAATTTCACGAGAATAACACTATACACAGTTGAATAATGAAGGTCTTGAAAACTACAATTCCGTAACCTTTGAAAGATTGAATTGCATTAAAGGGTACGGAAGAAAGTTTTCTAAATGCAACGATATGGTCAGAGGTGGCTCTGATACCAAATGTTAGGCCAAAATGAATAGCGGAAGTATAAAGGTTACCTCCGTCCATTATCGCTTATCGCCTTCGAATCTGAAGCCTGCTGCAGAGAGAATCCTTGCGGAAATCGAGTCTTCCAGCCTATGCCTATCTGAATGCTGTATAGCTATGATTGATGGAATATCACAGGCCCTCTATTTATAGGCTAGGCCGGGGACCCCCTTCCATATTTGACTGACAATCAATTCCTTCCATCAAGGAAACTTAATAATTGTCAATCAATCAAAATCAAATCTGACAATTAATGCAGTCAATAATTGCAACGTATCTAGCCAATATAACTTACGGATACATTATACATGTGATCCATATTAGTGATTTACAAATAAATCACGAGATTCTTGCCATCAATTATATTTATTATAATTGATTCTTACAATAGATGCTCTTGGTGGGCCACCCATACCATTCACGTGATGGACTTGGACGCATTTGTTAAAAATGTTTCTTCTTCTGATTTACATATTTAATCACGATAGCATTTTAATAAATAAACTATCTTGAAAACCTTTTTACCAACTTCACACAATGACATTCAAAAATCTAAGTTTTTTTTTGTATAACAGAGGTGACCAGTGAATTCACGTAATGGAATTACTTATAAAATGAATTCGTCTCTGGACTTCTAGATTTGTATTATTCAAAACTCATGTGACGAATTCTACGTCCTTGCTAGATATTTCATAATCCTTGCTACATTTGGACTCTTTGGTTGACCTTTTCTTTTGCACTGCTATATTCTCTTTTAGGACTGCAATATCAAGAACCATTTTGTTAAATGGATAGATCTGTTTGTCTTTTCTGAACCATTGCACAACGAATAAGTACAACTCTTGCTTTCATTACATAAAATCATATGACAAGTTTTATTATGGTTAATGAGAAAATATCACTTATTAGCCTAAAGTTTGGTCTATTAATCAATTAGCAGCATAACGTTGATGAAACTCAATTAACAACTCTTTGTCCAAAATGTCTCACTTGTAGCCAGTCACCGGAAGGTGACTTGCTACAGCAGGTTTTCTCTTTTTTTTAAAAAAATTTATTTCTAAAAAATGTTATTATTTCTAAAAATTGTAAAATTAATTAAAAAATATTTTAAAAATCGAAAAATTAGGAAAAAAAGATAAAAATAATAAAAAAATTACCTACAATGCCCCAACCCTCCACCCATGCACCTAGCCCCACCCCACACCCCGCGCACCCCCCACCCCAGGCCAAAATTTTTTTAAAAACTTTTTTCTAACTCACCCATAATACTCCAACCACCCCCGCGTCCCCTCCCCCACCCCCTCCTCTCGCGAAATTTTTTTTTAAATTTTTTTCTAACTACCCATAACGTCCCAACCACCCCCGCGCACATCCCAAAAAAATTTAAAATTTTTTCAACACACCCACAAAGCTTCGACCCCCAGACCAAAAATGACAATGTTTTGAAGGTGAGTTGAAAAAATTTTAAAATTTTTTTAGGGTGTACGCGGGAGTGGGGGTGGGGACGCGGAGGTGGTTGGGACGTTATGAGTGATTTAGAAAAAATTTTAAAAAAAATATTTTGGCAAGAGGAGGGGGTGGGGGGACACGCGGGTGGTCGGAGCGTTATGGGTGAGTTAGAAAAACAATTTTTTTTTAAAAAAATTTTGGCCTGGGGTGGGGTTGCGCGGGGGTGCACGGCGGGTCGGTGTGGGTGTGGGTGCGTGGGTGGAGGGTTGGGGCGCTGTGGGTGATTTTTTTATTATTTTTATCTATTTTTCAATTTTTAAAATATTTTTTTAATTAATTTTACAATTTTAGAAATAATAAAAAAAATTTTAGAAATGAAATTTCTTTTTAAAAAAAAGAGAAAACCTGTTGTAGCAAGTCACCTTCTGGTGACTAGCTACAAGTGAGACATTTTGGACAAAGAGTTGTTGTTAAGTGAGTTTCATCAACGTTAGGCTGCTAACTGAGTAATGAGCCAAACTTTAGGATAATAAGTGAGATTTTCTCTGGTTAATGACTAACTATTGAATATTTTTAGACAAATAAGATATCTATTTTGAAAATGATAAATTGACTTGTTTTTAGTTTAGCCTGATAAACAAATTTTTTTCTTTTCTCGGAACAAGTCACCACTCATTCTTCCCTAAGTAGATGCATTGAATGGAGCTAGGACGGTAGAAGCCTCTGGGATAAGAGATTTTACCTTTACTCCAAGTTTCTATGCTTCATGCTATAGTATCTTGTTGTATTTTAGACACCAAACATAAATGAAGAACAACAAACAAAGAAATAAGGAAGAAGAACGGAAGGGTGAAGGCATCTACATATTTATTCACTTCACTCACTCAAAATATGTACAAAATGATCTACATTATATAGGAAGGAATATCCTTAGACTTCAGGAGCCAACGGCTCTTTCCTCATACAGCAGATGAAGTTACAGGAAGGACAAGATGCCCATTGCTCACAACGGTCGGATTTCAATCAAAAGAAGAAGGACAATGATGGTGATGGGCGACGTCTCTTCAACAGTTTTCCAGGCCGACAAAGAAGATTCGACTTTCCCAAATATATACATAAGAGATTGAATGCAGGAAATATAAATTTATATATTTAACATATGTCGCCTGTATATTTTAATATATACATACATATATATGTGTGTATTTACAACATGAGTTAATATAAGGACCATCATAACCACACATGTATAACACATGTATAGGCATTTCTCTATACTTTCCCTCAAATTTATGGCTGACCAACTATCAATATGGAACACAGCTTATAAATGGTCAACAAACAAGGAATGACAACTCGCCTCATAGACGGCCAATCACAAGGGCAACTAAGGCCAACAATAAACAGGATGCCATAACAAATATCTTATATATCAGCATGTAAGGTGCTCGCTTTAACAATCATTAACTAATACACGATTAATCTCTCACAAATCAACTTCAAAAACCATATTTTTCCAACAACATTTTTTAAGAAACAATCTTTCAACGGTCCGAGAAGAATTCGAACTCATGGATAAGCCAGCAAAGATTAAGTTAACAATTACCACTGTATTAATATGTTTCAAACTTGACATCATTTTCTAACAGATACAATATGATATAACTCATAATAGCATTTATTCATTAGAAACCCATTAGGCAATCTTAGAAAAAAATGAACCAGAGCTCAAAAATTCATACATTTTATCTAACGAACAAACAAAGGAACACAAAAAACAGAGCATCAATGCCATGGTCAACTAACAACTTGAAACACATGGAAGACCAAATTCAAGACTCAGATACATAGAAGATAGATCAAGCAACATTATAGCGCTCATATGGACAGATTTTCCCATTTTAAAACAAGGGTTTAAACAACCTATCTCTCTTTTCACTGCAGAAGATATACATACTATTGCCATTCCAACACATACATGCAAAGAAATTATTTCAGACCATTTCCCTCAGATTATCAAAAGACAGCAGCACTGATAGATGTCAAACATCAATTATGCAACAACTCAATATATATGATCCAGCAACATGGAAGACAAGAAAAAAAAGGATCCCATCGTGAGAGATAAGACCAATTGGCCCAAATAATACCCAAAGGCATTTGTTCCACAATTTAGATGATCATGATTACACCATATCGACCAGAATTCGGCAGCAAGAAACATATACATTGAAGAACACTCAGATTATAATCATCAGAACCAATAAGAACAAGCCAAGAGCCAAAAAAACAGAGAGAGATCACATCACATATATGCAGGACACACTTCACAGATTAAACCACATAGAGATGATAAACATACTAGATGCATTGCCATACTCCTCCTGAATTAAAATACCCAACAGGAAATCAATAAAATATACCACCATATATATTCCACCTATGGGACAGAGATATAGTCCAGTTTTTATCTTCAAATTGGCAGTGAGACATTTAACATATCACATATAAAAAAATATCCGACCAACAATGCCCAGAGATCACTGGTTGGAGATCACTTGTCCATAACTTAACGTCATTCATAACACATAGTCCCCTCAAGTGATAACTGGGCACATTATCACTTAACACATAGGAATTTAGCCCATGATCCTCGTATCTTACAATTTCATCACATATATGCACTGCATAAAAGTAGCATCCATTCGAAGCATAAATACAAATTTGTAGAAGGAAAACTCAAAAATAAAAAATGTGTGCATAAGAAGATGAGAAGGAATATTAACACCTGAATATTTGGGATTAGGATATAGATTAAGAATAGAGATGAATCAATAGAGATCATAACAGCTCATTGCGGAAAAGCAACAAACACCTTGAGGGCATATAATACATCAGCACCATGTGGCATAAAATTCCATCGATTCTAAGCCGCAAACTTTGGAAGACAATGGTTCAACAAATCTACGCCCCCTCTTTCCTCAGCTAGGACTTCTTCACTCTCTACTGTTAGAGCTATACAAAAACTCAGATTCTATACATACTAGAAAATGCATGAGGATGAGCAGATCTCAGCACATGGAAGAGCAGAACACAGAGAAGATCTCAGCACAGGAAAGAACTCAGCACAGAAAAGAGCTCAGCATGCAAACCGAGGCGAGTCTAGGATTCTGTCCTTAAGACGAATTGCTCCGGTATACTGTGTCCAAACGGAAATTGCAAACGTCTCCCAGGATACAACGGCTATCAGTTCGAATGAGTGGCACTACTGCGTAAGAACTCTACGAACTTGACAAATGTTTTGACTTTTCGGATTGATGAAATAAGCAGCAGTATATGCAGAATGCAACAGTAGTGCATGCAGAATGCAGCGTTCATATGCAGTAGAAGAAGGGAAGAAAAATTTCAGTGCATAGAGTTAATGCTCTGCCTCTGTTTATATAGGGAACTGGATAGAGGTTACACGATCGCCAGTAAACCCACGATCTCTGCCAGTAACCCACCATCCATGTCGGCACCAGTAACCCCCCAGTAAACCCCCACAACAGAGGTAACCCATGGACTGGTTTAGTTTAGTTTGGGCCGTTAGATCATAGGATTAAATCATAACCGTAGGATCAGGTAAATTATTTTCTGAAAAAATTTTAAAGAAAATTTGTCCAAAAAGATAAGAACCGGACGGGCGAGCCACAAGCCACGAGCCCAAGCCCATCCCGAGCATGAGCAGAGCTGAGCCGATCCAGTCGGACAGGTGGCGGCATGCGTGCGTGTGTGACAGCCATCTACGTCTTTTCTCCGGTCGAAAATTCTCTTGCCCTTATGGCACATCTAAAGTGCCTCTCCTAACACTATATTTGGTAGCATTTTTCCTTCAATTGGCCAATGTGATATATTTACAAAAAGGTGATGTGGCTTCATGAGCAACCAATTTTTACTCCTATTTTGAGTATTAATTTCTCATTCACCCTTTATCGAAATTTAGTGATTGAAATGCCTAAAATCATCTACTCATTACGTAGATAATTTAGGACTAATTAGTTTCCATTTTTGATTAACGGACACTAATTATAATTAAGCTCAAAGTATGTTGCTCACCAACTTTGGCCAATTTTTAAAAATTCTTCTAACAATCCCCCACATGAATGAAAATTAATGCAAATGCAGATGTAGACTCTAACAAGAAGTCAGCCAAGGAAATGTTGCATCAGAAGAGGTAGCTTCTGGCTTTGAACCTTTTGTAGTGAAGTACCATCAGATTCACTCGGCTAAGTAGTGACTTGATGTCTTGAACTAGTTAGGCTTTGCTGTGAGCCTATACAACAATACTCACACAACATTTTCTTTGACACCCTTTTGGTTCTCATGGTTGTGTTCGTTTTGACCATGAACAACCTGGTTTCAGAAAGTGTTTTAGAGAATTCTTGCCTCACAGAATTCTCATAGAAACGGCCCCACTTCACAATTACATAGGTGATTCCTATCAGGAGCATTCTGCCATATCCCACTTGATGTATCAAGATATAGGACATCATTAAAAGCTTTAGCTTACCCTAAATATTCTCTGCAGACAACATTTTTATGTAGCGGAATGAGTAAGTGCTAAACTGAACCTTCATAACTTGGTTGTCCCATTGAACCAAGATTTTGGTTGCGTAGTAGGCTTGAGTCCTATTCCGTTTGTCAATTTTGACATTTGATCTCTACGGAAGCCTTTTGTAAGTAGATCCGCAAGATTCTCCTTTGATTTTATGTAATCAATAGAAATCACACCATTAGAGATCAATTGCTCAATAGTATTATGTCTCCGACGTATATGTCGTGACTTACCATTGTAGATGCTGCTTTGTGCTCGTCTTATAACAGACTGACTATCACAGTGTATGCTGATAGGAGCGATTGGCTTAGGCCAATATGGAACATCTTCTAGGAAATTTCGAATCCATTTTTGTCTTTCCCATCTTTATCTAGTGCTATAAACTCGGCTTCTATAGTGGACCGAGATATACACGTTTGCTTTGTGGACTTCCATGACACATCACCACCACCAACAGTGAATAGGAATCCACTAGTGGACTTAGAATTCTTATTATCTGATATCCAATTTGCATCACAGTATCCTTCCAATAATGCCAGATATCTTGTATAGTGTAATCCAAAGTTCATTATGTACTTCAGGTACCTCATCACTCTATTTAGAGCTTTCCAATGATCTTCACTTGGATTACTGGTAAACTTGCTCAATTTGAATACTGAACAACCTAAGTCTGGTCTTGTATAGTTTTTTAATGTACATCAGACTTCCAATTACCTGTGAGTACTTAAATTGAGCTACAAGTTCACCTTGGTTCTTTCTTAAGTATATACTTAAGTCTAGTGGGGTCTTTACTGGTTTTATATCAAACATATTGAATCTTTTGAGAACAGATTCAATATAATGAGTTTGTGACATAACGAGGCCTTCAGTTATTTGGGAAATTTTAATTCCTAGAATAACATTGGAAACTCCCATATCTTTCATATCAACATTTCGTGCTAACATCTTCTTAGTATTCAAGATGATGTAACGAGTACTGCCCATGATGAGCATGTCGTCTACATATAGACATAATATCACATAGGCGTCTGGTGTCTTCTTGATGTACACACACTTGTCTCACTCGTTGATCCTGAAGCCATTTAACAACATTGCCTCATCAAACTTCAAATGCCATTGTTTGGGTGCTTGTTAAGTCTGTACAAAGGCTTAACAAGTTTACACACTTTTTTCTCTTGCCATGGTACATCAAACCCTTCAGGTTGCTCCATATAAATTTCTTCTTCTAACTCACCATTCAGGAAGACAGTCTTCACACCATCTGATAGATTTCTAAGTCGTAGACTGCAACGATAGCAACTAGCATCCTTATTGAAGTGATCCTAGTTACCGGTGAGTAGTATCAAAAAAGTCAAAGCCTTCCTTTTATCGCTAGCCTTTAGCTACCAACCAGGCCTTGTATTTGTCAATAGACCCATCCTATTTCAGCTTTTCTTAAAGATCCAATTGCATCCGAGTGGTTTACTTCCTGGTGGAAGATCAATCAGCTCCCAAGTGTGATTTTGAAGAATCGATTCTATTTCATTGTTTACTGCCTCTTTCCAGATGGGAGCTTCTGGTGTTGACATAGGCTCAGAAAAGGTTCTTGGATCGTTTTCTACCAAGTATGTAAAAAAATCTGGCAAAAGGACGTTAGTATTCTGGCTCGTTTTCTTTGACGCGGTTCTTATATTTCTTGAGGGGTCGTCTCATGCACTCATTTACTAGCGCTTGTTTCTTTGTTGATTTTGTCTTTCTTTGGAAAGACATCTTCAAAGAACACTGCATTTCTTTATTCCATGACAACATTCTTATGTATGTCAGGAATGTCCGATTTGTGCACCAAGAATCGATATGCACTACTGTTAGTTGCATATCTAATGAATATGCAATCAATTGTTTTAGGCCCAATTCTAACTTGTCTTGATTTAGGTACAACCACCTTCGCCAGACACCCTCACACTTTCAAGTATTTGTAACTAGGCTTATGGCCTTCCCAAAGCTCATATGGGGTCTCATCCATCTTCTTAGATGGAATTCTATTTAAAATGACGTTGGCTGAGAGAATTGCTTCCCCCTATAAGTTCTGAGGTAAATCCAAACTTATCAACATAGCATTCATCATCTCTTTTAGAGTACAGTTTTTGCGTTCAACAATACCATTCGATTGAGGTGAATATGGTGTAGTCGTTTGATAAATAATGACATGTTCTGAACAAAATTCATCAAACGGTGCATCATATTCACCACCTCTATCACTACGAATTTTCTTAATTCGTTTGCTAAGTTGATTCTCAACTTCATTTTTATAGTCCTTAAAAGCATCAAGAACCTCGTCTTTGCTACTTAGCAAATAGACATAACAGTATCGTGTGCAATCGTCGATAAAAGTCACGAAATACTTTTTACCACCTCTCGTTTGCACAAATTTTAAATCACACACATCGATATGAATTAAATTCAAAGGTTCATTGTTCCTTTCTATTGAAGGAAATGGCGTCTGTCATTTTTTGCTTCAACACAAACTAGACATTCTTTATTAATGTTCAGTTTGGGTAATAAGTCAAGATTAATCATCCTTTGTATTGACTTGTAATTAACATGTTCCAAACGAAAATGCCATAAACAAGAAGACTCACGCATATAGGCAGAAGTAGAAGCATTCTTATTAGCCTCTTCGGGTGAAACTTTTTTGGGGTACAACTGTCATTACACTTAACTTGAACATATTATCAGTTAAGTATCCCTTTCTTAGAAACACCCCATTCCTACTCAGAATAAATATATTACAATCAAATACTAGTCTAAAACCACGACTGACTAGTAAAGCTCCAGAACTTAAGTTCTTGCGGATGTCAGAAATGTGCAGTACATCTCGCAGAGTCAATTCCTTTCCTCAAGTCATTTTTAGAATCACATTGCCCGAACATTCAATCTTCGAGCTATTAGAGTTCCCCTTGTACAACTTTTCATTATTCTTTGCCGGAGAATAGTCTCTGAACATCGCACTGTTTGCGCAAACATGTCGAACGGATCCACTGTCCACCCACCATTCACGAGGATTTCCTACTACATTGCACTCAGGAACAACATCGCACAAATCGAGATCATCCATCTCGCTGACAAGGTTGGATTTCGCTTTTTCCTGCTTTTTTTGGGCTTACGGCAGTCAACACTACGGTCCTCCTGAATTCCATAGTTATAACATTTTCCAGCAAACTTTTTGGAAACTTTCTTGCCTTAGGGTTCACTCTGACAGGATTTCCCTTTTTCTTTTTCATCGCCTCCGCGACATGAGCCTTTGCATGATCAGAACTCGAACTTGGCTCTCTTTCGGATATGCGGTTGTCCTCCTCTATACACAGTCGAACAATCAGATCCTCCAAAATCATCTCCTTTCGCTTGTGTTTGAGGTAGCTTCTAAATTCCCTCCACGAAAGAGGTAGCTTATCAATCACATTTGCCACTATGAAAGATTCACTGAGCAACATGCCCTCTTCTTCCATTTCGGCCACTAACATCTGAAGTTCCTCGATTTGAGAAACAACAATCTTGGAGTCTGACATTTTGAAATCAAGAAATTTGCCAACGACAAACTTCTTTGTACCGGCATCCTCCGTGCGGTACTTCTTATCTAAGGCCATCCACAGTGACTTTCCAATTTTAAAGGTATAATACAGTCCGTACAACGAGTTGTCCAAACAACTTAAAACATGACTCAAGCAAACATAAGTACTATAATTCCACGCTTCAACCATCACACTCTTTTTCATATTCAGATTCTGATCTTCAACCAGAACCACCCCCGGAGGATCCTCGGTCAGCATATTTGCCAAGCCCAACTTTGTCAAGAAAATCAGTATCTTTTGCTGCCAGCGTTTGAAGAGACTGCCTCTAAACTTCCCAGTCTTCTCAACCTATCCAGCAGCAGGAACAGGTGCAGGAATGGGTACAACAACAGTAGGTGCGACTGGAACAGCACTATTCTGTTCCTCAACACCGATGTGTGCAACATTGTATGAGTTTGAGATTTTGTTCTCCATCACGTTTCAGTTTCTGACAAATGTTGAAACAGAACGTTAGCTTCAGTTTGTTTCGGAAACAGAAACTAAAAGAATACAACACAATAGATAGAATCTGGTTGCGGACAGAGGCAAACCAGACTAGCAGTACAGAACAACAAAAATACGAATTCGTCTTAATATTGCTAGAGCTATACGAAAACTCATATTCTGTACAGACTAGAGAACGCATAAGGATGAGCAGAGCTCAGCACAGGGATGATCAGAGCTCAGCAAAGTAAGAGCAGAGCTCAGCACTGGAAGAGCAGAGCTCAGCATAGAGAAGAGTAGAGCACAGAGAAGAGCTCAGCAAAGGGAAGAGCTCAGCACAGGGAAGAGCTCAACACAGAGAAGAGCTCAACACAGAGAAGAGCTCAGCATGCAAGCCGAGGTGAATCCAGGACTCCGTCCTTAAGATGAATTGCTCCGATATACTGTATCTAATCGGAAATTGCAAACGTCTCCCAGGATACAACGGCTATCAGTTCGAACGAGTGGCACTACTACACAAGAACTTGACGAACTTGACAAATGTTCTAACTTCTCGGATTGATGAAATACAACAGCAGTATATGTAGAATGCAGCAGTAGTGTATTCAAAATGTAGCGGTCGTATGCAGTAGGCGAATGGAAGAAAAATTTCAGTGCACAGAGGCAATGCTCTGCCTCTATTTATATAGAAAACTGGGTGGAGGTTACACAATCGCCAATAAACCCACGATCTCCTCAAGTAACCCACCATCCACGTCGACGCCAGTAACCCCCCAGTAAACCCCCACGACGGAGGTAATCCATGGACTGGTTCAGTTTAATCTGGGCCATTAGATCATAGAATTAAATCATAACCGTAGGATCAGGTAAACTATTTTCTGAAAAAATTTAAAATAAAATTTGTCTAAAAAGATATGAACCGGGCGGGCAAGCTACGAGCCACGAGCCGAGCCCAAGCACGAGCCGAGCCAAGCCAAGCCGGCCGGACTGGGGACAGCACGCACGCATGCGTGTGTGGCAGCCATCTGCATCTTTCCTCCAGTCAAAAATTCTCTTGCCTTTAGGACACATCTAAAATGCCTCTCCTAACACTATATTTGGTGGCATTTTCCCTTCAATTGGCCAATGAGGTATATTTGCAAAAAGGTGACGTGTCTTCTTCTCATCAAGCCACACACCAATTTTTCAATTTGCAACCATTTTTACTCCTACTTTGAGCATTAATTTTTCAGTCATCCGGTATCGAAATTGAGAGATTAAAAAACCTAAAATTATCTACTCATTACGTAGATAATTTAAGACTAATTCATTTTTATTAACAGACACTACTCATAATTAGGCTCAAAGTATGTTGCTCACTAAATTTGGACAAACCCATTTTCAAAAATTTTTCCATCATCTACTACTTCTCTGCTACTGTCAGAATCTCCAGTTCTAACCTCTTTCACGGTAGGATTTCCACCTTCCAGAATGAGGTGGCCTCTGTCCTCTCCGATAAGAATGCATTACCTTGTCACTGGTCATGGCGTTTGGTGTTCACGGTTCGACAATGAAGGAAAGCAGCAAGGTAATATTTTGAAGACGTTAAGTAATACAAATTGGTTAGTTCTCAAGTTGATCAATAAATTTTTTTTTTGCAGCGAGGTTGAAGAATTGAATATGGAGGTAAATATTTCTTGAATGAAATCTGAGAGAGTGGCCGGTGTATTGGCTGGAAGAAAAGCGGGGGGAATTGGCTTTGATACATGTTGGATTTTAGACACCAAACATAAATGAAGAACAAGAAACTAAGAAACAAGAAGAAAAATTGAAGGGTGGAGGTATCTACATATTTATTCACTTCATTAACTCAAAATATGTACAAGATGATCAACATTATATAGGAAGGGATATCCTTCCTTAGTCTTCAGGAGTCAACGGCTCTTTCCTCACACAGCAGATGAAGTACAGGAAGGACAAGATATCCATTGCTCACAACGGTCTGTATTCTGTAATTCCAGTAATTGATAAACCATATTCAAATCATCAGTCAACAACAGTCAACGGTTTAACTCTCGTAGCTCAATCCAGCAAGTACCGCAGTTTAGCACCCAAGCTTGGCTGTTCAGCCTCAACTGCACCTCAGCGGGGCATCATGACGCCTTTATAACATCGAAGAATATGCCAAGGATTGCACTTCGGCACCAACTTCAGTTTATGTCCCAGTGTGGTACTTCAGACCACTTCAGCTAGGCAAGGCCTAGTCATGCACTTCGGCGAGGCCTAGTCATGTACTTCGGCAGAGTTCAACTGTGCACTTCAGCAAAGGAACCAAGTACGATATTACCTTGTGGGACCCTCAAACAGAGGTGCAATTCAAATATAATAACTACAGCTGGTTATTCTTTCTGAACATGCCAAGGTCACAACAGTCGGCCTATTAGTTATATCGGATGGGCCGGCCTACTAATCACATCAGTCAGGCTATTAGTCACATCAACAGACCTACAGCGTCCTAAGCCTTCTGTCCCAAGCAAACGTCTTATCCATTATCTACTATCAGAAGCCAAAGGCGGGAAAAAGTCTATAAAAGCAAGCCAACCAGGACAAAGAATAGGGGGATTTTGATCATTCACATTCTAAAGCCAATTCATACACTTTGATCCTCGGCATATACTGTGAGAAATCCTAAACTCACCATCTAAATTATAAATCTCAGTGAGATATGGCTCAAACTGACTTGAGCGTCGGAGGGTTTTTCCTGGGGCCAACCCCATGAGACCTCTGATCTGTGCTATCTTGTGCAGGATATTTTAGAGGTTAATCCAGCTACAAACTTTTATTACAGTTAACAACTCTTCAAGTTAACTGACGGAGCTGATTTGAGGTCGTCTAGACCCTTGGTGAAGATCCGGCTTCATCATTTAGCGCTAGAAGGAGGGCTCCTAGTCCCTTAACCCAGAAAACAGTCACTCAGATCTTTTCTAGTTACCCTAGCAAGCTATTGAGAGAAAGATGAATAAAAAAGATGGTCAAGGGTCCAAGCGACCTACGACATCTAGGAGGAGCCAAAGGTCTTCTCAGCAACAAACTGACCAGTGCTCTATGGAACCGGGAGAATCCTCAGCTCCCACCATCTCCTTCACGTATGAAGAGCACATGCAATCCATACGCTATGTGGCTCAAAATCCAGAGGTGTTTCAAGCTGTTGTGAGGGAGATGAAGGGGAAGACCTCTGCAACAAAGTCCAGTGGGTCTCATTCCAGTAGTTCTCACCCACTGGAACATTTGGAGTACTCTCCCACTTAGGCTGGCTATTATCCCAAGCGTCAGGCCGAGTTTATGGCCGAGGTGAGGCGGCCAGAACAAAATCCTAGCCACCAGAGTTTAAAATGTATTCAGAAAGCCTCCTTGCCATTCAAACATTGCAGAAAAGTTGACAATAAGGGTAAAGCACCATTGCAGGAGAGGTGCTCTGTCAAGATTCGGTTAGGAGGCCGAGGAAAGGAAAGGAACTCTCTGATGGCTTCAGAAGACCATATCCTTTCCTATACGAGGAAAAAATCTATGGCAAAGGAACCCCCACCCCTGGCCGAACTGATCCACAAGAGAAACCACCGACTGTACTGCCTTTATCATCATGATATTGGACATGATACAGAAGATTGTAGGCAGCTCGGGCAAGAGATTGGGCATCTTATCGAGCTGGGTCACCTACAACGTTTTCATAATCCGATGTCTAGGCTCCACAATAGGCTAGACTTTGGTAAACCCCCTTCGGATAAGAGTTGTAAACCTGGATCTCATCATGAGTTGCCAAGTGATGAGGATTCAGATCCTGATGAAAGGAGGTTACGGATTCCTGAGCATATAAGGTTGACGTAACAACAAAGGTCTCTGATTCAATCGAATCATGGTTTATCTCTTCTTGTGCTCATCCGACATCTTTTGGCTTGGCCTTATATTATCAAAGGATCGGTCTCTTATATTCAGCTGAGTATTCTTATTTGGCATTCAGCCAGGAAAGTTAAGTCACCGTATGATGCATGAAGCAATAATTCGTGCTTATCTATAACTCTCAACAAGATGGGACATGTTTCCCGATATTTTACCTCAGCAGGTCTGGGAAGGTTGAGCAGGTCTCAACAAGATGGGACAGGTTTCCCGATATTTAACCTCAGCAGGTCTGGGAGGGTTGACCAGGTCTCAACAAGATGGGATAGGTTTACCGATATTTTACCTCAGCAGGTCTGGGAGGGTTGAGCAGGTCTCAACAAGATGGGACAGGTTTCCCGATATTTTATCTCACCAGGTCTGGGAGGGTTGAGCAGGTCTCAACAAGATGGGACAGGTTTCTCGATATTTTACCTCAGCAGGTCTTGGAAGGTTGAGCAGGTCTCAATAAGATGGGACAGGTTTCCTGATATTTTACCTCAGCAGGTCTGGGAAGGTTGAGCAGGTCTCAACAAGATGGGACAGGTTTCTCGATATTTTACCTTAGCAGGTCTGGGAGGGTTGAGCAGGTCTCAACAAGATGGGACAGGTTTCCCGATATTTTACCCCAGCAGGTCTGGGAGGTTGAGCAGGTCTCAACAATATCTTTACCTCAGCAAGACTGAGAGGTTGAGCAGGTCTCAACAGCGGGATAATTTCCTATATCTTCACCTCAGCATGACTGAGAGGTTGAGCAGGTCTCAACAGCGGGATAATTTCCTATATCATTACCTCAGCAGGACTGAGAGGTTGAGCAGGTCTCAACAGCGGGATAAGTTCCCTATATCTTCACCTCAGCAGGACTGAGAGGTTAAGCAGGTCTCAACAGCGAGATAGTTCCATATATCTTCACCTCAGCAGGACTGAGAGGTTGAGCAGGTCTCAACAGCAGGATAATTTCCTATATCTTCACCTCAGCAGGACTGAGAGGTTGAGCAGGTCTCAACAGCGGGATAATATCCTATATCTTTACCTCAGCAGGACTGAGAGGTTGAGCAGGTCTCAACAGCGGGATAAGTTCCCTATATCTTCACCTCAGCAGGACTGAGAGGTTGAGCATGTCTCAACAGCGGAATAAGTTCCCTATATGTTTACTTCAGCTGGACTGAGAGGTTGAGCAGATCTCAACAACGGGATAAGTTCCCTATATCTTCACCTCAGCTGGGTTGAGAGGTTGAGCAGATCTCAACAACGGGATAAGTTCCCTATATCTTAAAATTTACATAGCAGAGCTGAAGAGCCAAGGATAAAAGTTGAAGCTTAGTACTTGTGCAAGGAACCAGCATACAAAAAATACTCTTTTGTCGAAGCTGAAGACAAATACTTGCAAGAGTCTTGAACTAGTACAAACTAGTAACATAGAGCAAGAGGAAGGCAAAATATTTGCAGAAAGCAAATGAAAAATGAAACTTTGCAGAAGCCGAAGACAAACACTTGCAAACTATGGAAAAAGAGCAATTAAAGCTTTCCAGAGCTGATATTTGCATTCATTATTGAGACAAAGCAAATAGAACCTCACATGCCGAAGACAAAAACAATTAAAGAAGCTGAAAGAAGCTGAAGAGCAAAAGTTGGGAAAAATGGACTTTCATTAAAGTACAAAGTCTATTACAACTACAACAATTTACAAAAAAGTCCTATTCTACTCTACACTTCCTCGTCCTCTCTGAGATCAACCCCACTTTGGAACTGAGTAATTTGATTTTCAAGAAGGTTCTCAACCTTAGGGTTATACAGCTCGGCAATTCGAGGATGGTTCTTATCCAGGCTGGGGCAAACCTCAGAACAAGCATCAATTGCCCAAGTTTGTCCAACAGCAATTGCTGAACCTTGAATCTTCAGGAAGTTTTCGGTAAAAAGTTCAGATTGTCTGAACTCAGTCACGACGTTCTTCTTTATTTCTTCAGCTTGAAGTTCAAATTGCTAGAGAAGATCAGCCTTACTCTGCTTCTTAGCCTCCAGTTGCTGGTTCAACTCAGCCTTGCTATTGGACAATACTTGGTCAAAAGTATTGAGTTCCTTTTGGTAGAATTCCAGCTCATACTGGGCCTTGGAAGAAACTAACTCAGAGTTGACCAATTTTTCCTTCAGTTCAAACACTTGAGATTTAGCATCAGCCAGCTTAGCGTCAGAACCTTTTTTCCCAGATTGAAGTCTGGAGTTCTCTTCCAAAAGTGAGGTTAGCTTGGAATCTGACTCTTGCTTTACCATCTGAAGCTTGGAATTGTCTTCAGTCAGTGTGGCAACTTGAGACTTCAGATTGTTCACCTCAGCCTCCATCCTGGTCAATTTCGTGCTGTTAGGCTTTGCCACCTCAGCTAACCCATCATAGGCATTTTTGAGTTGGGCGTGGGTCTCAGAGAGCTTGAAAAATCCGGTATAGAGATCTTCAGCTTGTCTAAGGAAGCTGTACTCTTGGACCTGATACTGCAAAAGAAAGATTGGTTGGGAAAAGCATAAAGGATCAAGTGATCAAGTTAAAAGATGGGAAGCAGTGGGAAATCATACAAGGGCCATATTCTTCGCAAACGAATTATGGCAGCATTCCAGTCCAGACTGTCATATGTCTGCCAGTCCTTAGGAATTATTGACATTGCTGTCAATTTCCTAGCTATTTTAGGATCTTCGGCAGAATTATTGAAGCTGAACTCTATCGTCCTTTTACCACGTTGCGGTCAGGAAGAAGGCTCACCCTCTGTGGTATTTTTCTCGAAGACTCTCCTCCAGAAGCATTCACCCCAGAAGGTCCACCTTCAAGAGTATTCCCTTGGGGAGGTTCCTCCTCCAACGCCTTCACCCCAGAAGGTTCTTCCCCGGGAACACTTACCTCAGGCGCTTCCCCTAAAAGGTCGAAGGAAGGAACGACCTCATCAGAAGCCCACCCTGGAGGGGGCACCTTCCCCTCTTCAGCAGTAGGGGATGAAGGAATTAAAATGGGGGCATCAATTCCCCACTCCCCTCACCAGGTTGAGCCAAGGTGGAAACGGGAACCTGGGTTTCAGCTTGGAGGGGGTTGTTAGAACTTTCAACTGAAAAGGAAGATATTCAAATGATTACACAGGAATCAAACATATCCAAGACTAGTGTAGGGCAAAATTTTACCTGGACGTGTCTGCACTTAAGAGGAAGAGCTAGCAGAAGCCTGTTCCGAAGTGGAAGGTTGGCATTCTGACCATGTCCTCTTCTTGGGGACCAAGTTCTTCAATCTTTCAATGGTCCCACGTACCATGATTTCTGCAAAATTCAAGGAACAAAATAGTCAAAACACAGGTACATTATCAGTCAAAGATTTTCAAAAGCATAGCAATATACCCCGAACTATCCTCAAGGCAATAGGGATGAGAGGACGAAATCGATGCTCTGGCCACAAATGTTCCAGATCAGCAACCTTTACAAGGTGCCTATTGACTTTCTTCCAATCTACGGCCAGAGGTGAAAGTAATAATTGAGAGGTTTCATTGCGAAATTGTTCACTTTGCCTCCTATTACTTACACTACCAGTGTTCCAAGGGATTCCTTCAGGTAATCCTATACTCTTAACAAAAAAGAAACTCCCCCTCCAATCTTTGGAAGAGGAGGGAAGGTTTATGACGAAGGACCTTCCATTACTCTGAGATCTCTTATCAAAGCAAAACCAACTACCCTCCTGTTTACATACAAATATTTCTCTAAAAACTACAAGTGCGAAGTTCTTCTCAGAGGCTCTTAGGTAGAGCAGATAACTAAGAATAACCCTTAGCTCATTTGGCATTATTTGGGGGAGCGTAAGTTTATAAGAGAACAATATTTGGCATAAAGGGGCTGAATGGGTAGGTTGAAACCAGATCTAAAAAATTCCTCATAAACTGCCTCGTACCCAGCTGGGGGATCATAAGCAGTTTGATGAGGAAGGGGAAGAATGAGGGCGAAAGTACTCCTGTCAACATTATAATATTGACATAGTTCAGAGAGGTCGGTGGCTTTCAAGGTGCACATTATGCTATGCATCGAAGAAGAGGGCACCATGAATTTTGATGTAAAAGAAGAAGAAGCCGTGAGTCAGATAAAGGAAATCTTACAAGAGATTGAAGACGAGAGTTGAAGAAACTGGAGTAAGGTCGGAGAAAAAGCTTCGAAGACGAAGAAGAAGAGCTATACGACGGTGCATCAAAATAATCAGATGAGCATAATAGAGGAAGAAGAAAAGAATGAATTGCGGAAATTGTCCCTATTTATAAGTAAGAGGAAACGAAAGGTTGCACCTTTTTGTTTGAAATACGAAAAGACAAAGGTTCAGGTATCTCCCACCCTCGGGGACTGAAACCGCCGGAAAAAGTAATGATGAGGCATTGGAATTTACGCTTACAATAAAAGCGGGAATAACTGCGCAAGTAAAGGGATAATCACATAGTTAATGAAGATCTGCCACGTCACAGGTTCACTAGAGCAAGATTTGTCTGCCTTCGTAGTTCAGCTCAGCCACATAAAATCTGGAGGCAAATGATAAACTATAATCAAATCATCAGTCAACAACAGTCAATGGTTTAACTCTCGTGGCTCAATCCAGCAAGTACTGCAGTTCAGCAGTTAGCACCCAAGCTTGGCTGTTCAGCCTTGGCTGTACCTCAGCGGGGCATCATGACGCCCTTATAACATCGAAGAATATGCCAAGGATTGCACTTCGGCACCAACTTCAGTTTATGTCCCAGTGTGGTACTTCAGACCACTTCAGCTAGGCAAGGCCTAGTCATGCACTTCGACGAGGCCTAGTCATGTACTTCGGCAGAGTTCAACTGTGCACTTCAGCAAAGGAACCAAGTACGATATTACCTTGTGGGACCCTCAAACAGAGGTGCAATTCACATATAATGACTACAACTGGTTATTCTTTATGAACACGCCAAGGTCACAACAGCCGGCCTATTAGTTATATCAGACGGGCCGGCCTACTAATCACATCAGTCAGGCTATTAGTCACATCAGCAGATCTACAGCGTCCTAGGACTTGTGTCCCAAGCAGACGTCTTATCCATTATCTACTATCAGAAGCCAAAGGCGGGAAAAAGTGTATAAAAGCAAGTCAACCAGGACAAAGAATGGGGGGATTTCGATCATTCACACTCTAAAGCCAATTCATACACTTTGCTCCTCGGCATATACTGTGAGAAATTCTAAACTCATCATCTAAATTATAAATCTCAGTCAGATATGGCTCAAACTGACTTGAGCGTCGGAGGGTTTTTCCCGGGGCCAACCCCCCGGGACCTCTGATCTGTGCTTTCTTGTGCAGGATATTTTAGAGGTTAATCCAGCTACAAACTTTCATTGCCAGTTAACAACTCTTCAAGTTAACTGATGGAGCTGATTTGAGGTCATCTAGACCCTTGGTGAAGATCCGGCTTCATCAGTAATGATATAGCATATGTAAATGGATCTTTTTGTCTGGTTATATATCAACTCGTCTCTTAAAAGCAATGCAAGATTATCTTGATTGCCAATTCTGTACACTTCAGTTGTAGTAGAGCATGCTCGAATGGAGCGTTTTGTTTGTTTGTAATGTAATAACACCAATGATAAATGATTGTCTCTTAACTAATGCAAGATTGTCTTGAGTTTCTAAATTCAGATGGGTTCATCTAATAACGAAGAAAGGAATTATAGGCGGTTGAGTTCTCCGTTCAGATGGGCTCATCCAAAAGTCAAAAAAGCAATTGCGGTATTGCTAAAAGCTTGTTTGTATCATTAACACGCTGTTCGGAAAGCTGGTCGGAGCACTGCCTCCTATTGGAGATTGGAAGCAGAAGTTGCTCTTGGTGAACTACCCCATGATGAGGATCAAGGGTCCGATGAGGATCAAGAGCCCCATCAAGAGGTCAAAGGTCCTATGACAAGAAGGAGGGCAAAAGAACTTTGCCATCAAGTTGCCACCTTCTTGTACAAGCATGTTCAAGATGAACCTAAGATTCCTTGGGTTCATTTCATTGAACCTTCACCTTGAGTGTGTGTAAACGTGTGTGTGCTTTCTTTACCTTGAAGTTTATCTTGTTTTCTTGTGATCTTTGTTTTATGTATTTGCTTTGTAGGAAAATTAGATACATGGAAGATCCAAATAAAATGAAGGCCCAAAATGAGGAAGATAGCCGTGTGTTACAAAAAAGGAGACAAAAGGAATGTTGTCTTGAAGAGAATGTTTGTCTCCACAAAGACAAACTCAAATGTGTCAAAGATGGAATCTTTTGTTCAAACTAAAATCCAAAATCATCTCCAAAGGACATCAAGGGGCTGACCAAAATTGAAGAAAATATGTAGATCAATTTGAAGTTAAACTTGAATTTAAATTCAACCATAATTTGAATTCAAGTTTCAACCAATTTGAGGCTTACATTTCAAAAGGAATTCAGCTATCATCTCAGCCAACCTACACGCCATTTTGAAGGAGAAAGGAAGGATAAATTCCAATTCAAATTGAATCCAAGTATGAATTCAAATTCAAACTCAATTTGAATTCGAACTTCAACCATCATTTGGATTCAATTCCAGCCAGATTATCAACATCAAATCTGATTTTCTAACCTCCATTCACCAACAAACACACGGCTGGAATAGGTGGGAAAAGATATGCAAGAGCCAAGTTCAAAGCAAACTCAAATTCAAAATCAACTTGAATTCAAATTCAACCAACTTTTGAATTCAAGTTCAGGTCTCATCCTACTCATCAAATAAGCTCTTCCAAGGCATTAATTGGCTCTCATACATGGCTGAACATGGAGAGAAGGGGATCTTGCAAGCATTTCAAGTTTTAGCTAGAATTTTTTTTAGTTTTGAATAATTTCCAATTTTCAAACATTATTAGCTAGCTTATTTTGAAATAATTTCTGGTCATTTGAAGGATAATAGGACGTGGAATAAGGCCTATAAATAGACCCTTTTGGCAGATTGTAAACTCACCTTTTGATGAAATAAGATTCTTGATATTTCTTTCACTTTGTGTGAGACTTTGTTTTCTTGGTTTTGCATTAAAAACCTAAGTTAAGATCCTTCAAAGTTGAGCATTTTGAAGGTGTTTCCATTGCTAAAAGGTGCCGTCCAGGAGGGCCATATTAGTTTTCCTGTTCAACGACCATCTTGAAGTGTTGGTCTTGCTCGTTTGATCCACACGTTTCTATCACACGAGCCCTTTATAGCAACCAAACTGTCCTCATCATCATCCCTAAGGCGTGTCACCTTTCCTTAGAAGAACTCCCACCAAACTTACCTATCTCTGTTGCGTCTCTTATCCAAGAGTATGAAGATCTATCTCCTTCCGAACCACCATCCAGATTACCACCCATTAGAGGAATAGAACACCAAATCAACTTTGTCCTAGGAGCCGTGTTACCAAATCGTCCAGCCTACCGAGCCAACCCCAAAGAAACCAAGGAAATCCAAAGGCAAGTAGAGGAGCTCCTAGCGAGTGGACAAGTCCGAGAGAGCCTAAGCCCATCTGCCGTTCCAGTCATTTTAGTATCCAAAAAGGATGGAACGTGGAGAATGTGTACCGATTGCCGAGCCATAAACAAAATTACTATCAAGTATAGGTACCCCATACCTAGGCTGGATGATATGTTGGATATGTTGCACGGATCTAAATTCTTCACCAAAATCGACCTTAAGCAAGGGTACTTGCAGGTACGCATTAGAGAAGGGGATGAATGGAAGACTGCATTCAAAACCAAGTTTGGGCTCTATGAGTGGTTAGTGATGCCCTTCGGGCTCACCAATGCCCCTAGCACCTTTATGAGGCTAATGAATGAAGTCTTACGTGCGTTCATAGGACGATTTGTCGTTGTCTATTTCGATGATATCCTAATCTATTCCCAAACCATAGAAGATCGTCTTGACCACACTAGAGTCGTTTTTGAAAAGCTTAAGCAAGAACAACTTTATGCTAACTTTAAGAAGTGCTCCATTTGTCTAGAACGCGTAGTTTTTCTAGGCTTTGTCATTTCGGCTGAGGGAGTAGAAATGGATGAGGAAAAGGTTAGGTCAATTGTGGAGTGGCCTATACCTAAGACTGTAGGGGATGTTCGCAGTTTCCATGGACTTGCAAGTTTTTATAGACACTTTGTCAAAGATTTCTCTTCCATAGCTGCACCCCTAAACGAAATTGTGAAAAAAGATGTGCCTTTTAGGAGGGACGAGCCACAACCACAGGCATTTGATGAACTTAAACGTAGGCTGACCACTGCACCCATACTTAGGTTACCAAATTTTGACGATACCCTTGAGATCTTGTGTGATGCAAGTAGAGTGGCTATAGGCGCAATTTTGACCCAAGGTAAGAAACCCATAGCCTATTTTAGTGAGAAATTGAAAGGCGCTGCATTGAATTACTCTACCTATGATAAGGAACTTTATGCCCTTGTGAGATCCCTACAAACTTGGCAACACTATTTTCAACCTAAAGAATTTGTGATCCGCACTGACCACGAAAGCTTTAAGTATCTTAAAGGGCAAGGAAAGTTGAGCAAAAGACATGCCAAATGGGTAGAGTACATAGAAAAATTCCCTTACGTGATTAAGTACAAACAAGGAAAGGACAATATAGTAGCTGATGCCCTCTCTAGGAGATACACGTTAGTCACTACATTATCCTCACACTTCTTAAGATTCGAATCACTTAAGGAATTGTATCTCAATGACCATGTCTTTGGCACTATCTTCGAGGCATGTAAAGAGGCACCATTTGGGAAATTTTACATACATGAGGGTTATCTTTTCAAAGAACATAAGTTGTGTGTTCTCCAAACATCCCTTCGAGAAGCATTGACTAGAGAAGCCCATGGGAGAGGTTTAATGGGTCATTTTGGAGTGTTCAAAACCCTTGAGACTCTTAAGGAACATTTCTATTGGCCCCACATGCGCATAGATGTCGAAAGGTAATGTGGTAGTTGCATCACTTGTAAACAAGTCAAATCCAAGTCCCAACCACATGGCCTTTACACGCCTTTACCCGCCCCTGATGCCCCTTGGATTGACATTTCCATGGACTTTGTTTTAGGACTTCCTAGGTCTCGAAAAGGACGCGATAGCATTTATGTTATGGTTGATCGATTTTCAAAAATGGCACATTTCATTACATGTAGGAAAGTTGATGATGCCACACACGTTGCTGATTTGTTCTTCAAAGAAGTTGTGAGATTACATGGCATGCCACGTACAATTGTAAGTGATAGAGATACGAAATTTTTGAGTCATTTTTGGCGTGTTTTGTGGGCTAAACTTTGTACACAATTGTTGTTTTCAACCACCGCACACACACAAACTGATGGACAAACTAAAGTCGTTAATCGTACTCTTTCTGAACTTTTGCGTGCCATTTTGCAAAAACATATTAAACATTGGGAAGATTGTTTACCATATTTGAATTTTCATACAATAGGAGTGTCCATCACAGTACTTTGCATAGTCCATTTGAAATCGTGTATGGCTTTAATCCCTTGTCTCCCCTCGATTTGATTCCTGTTCTCGTGCATGAACGTTCTAGTCTTGATGGTAAACAAAAAGCGGAAAAGATAAAGAAACTACACGAACAAGTTAAAACACAACTTGAAAAGAAAAACAAAGCTTATGAAAGACGAGCTAACAAACATCCAAGACGAGTTGTGTTTAAACCTGGAGATTTAGTGTGGTTACATTTTGCGCAAAGAAAGATTTTCCAATGAGAGAAAGTCAAAACTGTTGCCTCGAGGAGATGGACCTTTCAAAGTTTTGAAACGCATAGGTGACAATGCATACATCCTTGATCTTCCGAAAGGTATGGTTCAATTTCGCCTACTTTTAATATTGCTGACCTCACCCCTTTCACCAATGAATTTTTTGATTCGAGGAAGAATCCTTTTGAGGAGGGGGGATTGATGAGGATCAAGGGTCCGATGAGGATCAAGGGCGCCATCAAGAGGTCAAAGTTCCTATGACAAGAAGGAGGGCAAGAGAACTTTGTCATCAAGTTGCCACCTTCTTGTACAAGCATGTTCAAGATGAACCTAAGGTTCCTTGGGTTCATTTCATTGAACCTTCACCTTGAGTGTGTGTAACCGTGTGTGTGCTTTCTTTACCTTGAAGTTTATCTTGTTTTCTTATAATCTTTGTTTTATGTGTTTGCTTTGTAGGAAAATTAGGTACATGGAAGATCCAAATAAAATGAAGGCCCAAAATGAGGAAGATAGCCGTGTGTTACAAAAAAGGAGACAAAAGGAATGTTGTCTTGAAGAGAATGTTTGTCTCCACAAAGACAAACTCAAATGTGTCCAAGATGGAATCTTTTGTTCAAATTAAAATCAAAAATCATCTCCAAAGGACATCAAGGGGCCAGCCAAAATTGAAGAAAAGATGAAGATCAATTTGAAGTTAAACTTGAATTTAAATTTAACCATAATTTGAATTCAAGTTTCAACCAATTTGAGGCTTACATTTCAAAAGGAATTCAGCTATCATCTCAACCAACCTGCACACCATTATGAAGGAGAAAGGAAGGATAAATTCCAATTCAAATTGAATCCAAGTTTGAATTCAAATTCAAACTCAATTTGAATTCCAACTTCAACCATCATTTGGATTCAATTCCAGCCAGCTTATCAGCATCAAATCAGATTTTCTAACCTCCATTCACCAACAAACCCACGGCTGGAATAGGTGGGAAAAGATATGCAAGAGCCAAGTTCAAAGCAAGCTCAAATTCAAAATCAACTTGAATTCAATTTCAACCAACTTTTGAATTCAAGTTCAGGTCTCATCCTACTCATCAAATCAGCTCTTCCAAGGCATTAATTGGCTCTCATACACGGCTGAACATGGAGAGAAGGGGATCTTGCAAGCATTTCAAATTTTAGCTAGAATTTGTTTTAGTTTTGAATAATTTCCAATTTTCAAACATTATTAGCTAGCTTATTTTGAAATAATTTCTGGTCATTTGAAGGATAATAGGACGTGGAATAAGGCCTATAAATAGACCCCTTTAGCAGATTGTAAACTCACCTTTTGATGAAATAAGATTCTTGATATTTCTTTCACTTTGTGTGAGACTTTGTTTTCTTGGTTTTGCATTAAAAACCTAAGTTAAGATCCTTCAAAGTTGAGCATTTTGAAGTTGTTGCCATTGCTAAAAGGTGTCGTCCAGGAGGGCCATATTGGTTTTTCTGTTCAACGACCATCTTGATGTGTTGGTCTTGCTCGTTTGATCCACACGTTTCTATCACACGAGCCTTTTATAGCAACCAAACTGTCCTCATCATCATCCCTAAGGCATGTCACCTTTCCTTAGAAGAACTCCCACCAAACTTACCTACCTCTGTTGCGTCTCTTATCCAAGAGTATGAAGTTCTATTTCCTTCCGAACCACCATCCAGATTACCACCCATTAGAGGAATAGAACACCAAATTGACTTTGTCCTAGGAGCCGTGTTACTAAATCGCCCAGCCTACCGAGCCAACACCGAAGAAACCAAGGAAATCCAAAGGCAAGTAGAGGAGCTCCTAGCGAGTGGACAAGTCCGAGAGAGCCCAAGCCCATCTACCGTCCCAGTCATTTTAGTATCCAAAAAGGATAGAACGTGGAGAATGTGTACCGATTGCTGAGCCATAAACAAAATTACCGTCAAGTATAGGTACCCCATACCTAGGCTGGATGATATGTTGGATATGTTGCACGGATCTAAATTCTTCACCAAAATCGACCTTAAGCAAGGGTACTTGCAGGTACGCATTAGAGAAGGGGATGAATGGAAGACTGCATTCAAAACCAAGTTTGGGCTCTATGAGTGGTTAGTGATGCCCTTCGGGCTCACCAACGCCCCTAGCACCTTTATGAGGCTAATGAATGAAGTCTTACATGCGTTCATAGGACGATTTGTCGTTGTCTATTTCGATGATATCCTAATCTATTCCCAAACCATAGAAGATCATCTTGACCACACTAGAGCCGTTTTTGAAAAGCTTAAGCAAGGACAACTTTACGCTAACTTTGAGAAGTGCTCCTTTTGTCTAGAATGCTTAGTTTTTCTAGGCTTTGTCATTTCGGCTGAGGGAGTAGAAATGGATGAGGATAAGGTTAGGTCAATTGTGGAGTGGCCTATACCTAAGACTGTAGGGGATGTTCGCAGTTTCCATGGACTTGCAAGTTTTTATAGACGCTTTGTCAAAGATTTTTCTTCCATAGCTGCACCTCTAAACGAAATTGTGAAAAAAGATGTGCCTTTTAGGTGGGACGAGCCACAACAACAGGCATTTGATGAACTTAAACTTAGGCTGACCACTGCACCCATACTTAGGTTACCAAATTTTGACGATACCTTTGAGATCTTGTGTGATGCAATTGGAGTGGGTATAGGCGCAGTTTTGACCCAAGGTAAGAAACCCATAGCCTATTTTTGTGAGAAATTGAAAGGCGCTGCATTGAATTACTCTACCTATGATAAGGAACTTTATGCCCTTGTGAGATCCCTACAAACTTGGCAACACTATTTTCAACCTAAAGAGTTTGTGATCCGCACTGACCACGAAAGCTTTAAGTATCTTAAAGGGCAAGGAAAGTTGAGCAAAAGACATGCCAAATGGGTAGAGTACATAGAACAATTCCCTTACGTGATTAAGTACTAACAAGGAAAGGACAATATAGTAGCTGATGCCCTCTCTAGGAGATATACGTTAGTCACTACATTATCCTCACGCTTCTTAAGATTTGAATCAGTTAAGGAATTGTATCTCAATGACCATGAATTTGGCACCATCTTCGAGGCATGTAAAGAGGCACCATTTGGGAAATTTTACATACATGAGGGTTATCTTTTCAAAGAACATAAGTTGTGTGTTCTCCAAACATCCCTACGAGAAGCATTGACTAGAGAAGCCCATGGAGCAGGTTTAATGGGTCATTTTGGAGTGTTCAAAACCCTTGAGACTCTTAAGGAACATTTCTATTGGCCCCACATGCGCGTAGATGTCGAAATGTAATGTGGTAGTTGCATCACTTGCAAACAAGCCAAATCCAAGTCCCAACCACATGGCCTTTACACGCCTTTACCCGTCCCTGATGCCCCTTGGATTGACATTTCCATGGACTTTGTTTTAGGACTTCCTAGGTCTCGAAAAGGACGCGATAGCATTTATGTTGTGGTTGATCGATTTTCAAAAATGGCACATTTCATTACATGTAGGAAAGTTGATGATGCCACACATGTTGCTGATTTGTTCTTCAAAGAAGTTGTGAGATTACATGGCATGCCACGTACAATTGTAAGTGATAGAGATACGAAATTTTTGAGTCATTTTTGGCGTGTTTTGTGGGCTAAACTTGGTACACAATTGTTGTTTTCAACCACCGCACACACACAAACTGATAGACAACCTAAAGTCCTTAATCGTACTCTTTCTCAACTTTTGCGTGCCATTTTGCAAAAACATATTAAACATTGGGAAGATTGTTTACCATATTTGAATTTTCATACAATAGGAGTGTCCATCACGGTACTTTGCATAGTCCATTTGATATCGTGTATGGCTTTAATCCCTTGTCTCCCCTCGATTTGATTCCTGTTCTCGTGCATGAATGTTCTAGTCTTGATGGTAAACAAAAAGCGGAAAAGATAAAGAAACTGCATGAACAAGTTAAAACACAACTTGAAAAGAAAAACAAAGCTTATGAAAGATGAGCTAACAAACATCCAAGACGAGTTGTGTTTAAACCTGGAGATTTAGTGTGGTTACATTTTGCGCAAAGAAAGATTTTCTAATGAGAGAAAGTCAAAATTGTTGCCTCGAGGAGATGGACCTTTCAAAGTTTTGAAACGCATAGGTGACAATGCATACATCCTTGATCTTCCGAAAGGTATGGTTCAATTTCGCCTACTTTTAATATTGCTGACCTCACCCCTTTCACCAATGACTTTTTTGATTCGAGGAAGAATCCTTTTGAGGAGGGGGGATTGATGAGGATCAAGGGTCCAATGAGGATCAAGGGCCCCATCAATAGATCAAAGGTCCTATGACAAGAAGGAGGGCAAGAGAACTTTGTCATCAAGTTGCCACCTTCTTGTACAAGCATGTTCAAGATGAACCTAAGGTTCCTTGGGTTCATTTCATTGAACCTTCACCTTGAGTGTGTGTAACCGTGTGTGTGCTTTCTTTACCTTGAAGTTTATCTTGTTTTCTTATAATCTTTGTTTTATGTGTTTGCTTTATAGGAAAATTAGATACATGGAAGATCCAAATAAAATGAAGGCCCAAAATGAGGAAGATAGCCGTGTGTTACAAAAAAGGAGACAAAAGGAATGTTGTCTTGAAGAGAATGTTTGTCTCCACAAAGACAAACTCAAATGTGTCAAAGATGGAATCTTTTGTTCAAATTAAAATCCAAAATCATCTCCAAAGGACATCAAGGGGCTGACCAAAATTGAAGAAAATATGTAGATCAATTTGAAGTTAAACTTGAATTTAAATTCAACCATAATTTGAATTCAAGTTTCAACCAATTTGAGGCTTACACTTCAAAAGGAATTCAACTATCATCTCAGCCAACCTACACGCCATTTTGAAGGAGAAAGGAAGGATAAATTCCAATTCAAATTGAATCCAAGTTTGAATTCAAATTCAAACTCAATTTGAATTCGAACTTCAACCATCATTTGGATTCAATTCCAGCCAGCTTATCAACATCAAATCAGATTTTCTAACCTCCATTCACCAACAAACACACGGCTGGAATAGGTGGGAAAAGATATGCAAGAGCCAAGTTCAAAGCAAACTCAAATTCAAAATCAACTTGAATTCAAATTCAACCAACTTTTGAATTCAAGTTCAGGCCTCATCCTACTCATCAAATCAGCTCTTCCAAGGATGACTCTCATACACGGCTGAACATAGAGAGAAGGGGATCTTGCAAGCATTTCAAATTTTAGCTAGAATTTGTTTTAGTTTTGAATAATTTCTAATTTTCAAACATTATTAGCTAGCTTATTTTGAAATAATTTCTGGTCATTTGAAGGATAATAGGACGTGGAATAAGGCCTATAAATAGACCCCTTTGGCAGATTGTAAATCACCTTTTGATGAAATAAGATTCTTGATATTTCTTTCACTTTGTGTGAGACTTTGTTTTCTTGGTTTTGCATTAAAAACCTAAGTTGAGATCCTTCAAAGTTGAGCATTTTGAAGTTGTTGCCATTGCTAAAAGGTGTCGTCCAGGAGGGCCATATTGGTTTTTCTGTTCAACGACCATCTTGATGTGTTGGTCTTGCTCGTTTGATCCACACGTTTCTATCACTAAGGAAGCAAGGGGAAGTCTTCTTCCTTGTGCCTAACCCTTTGTGAAGGGCGTTTGGAAGGTGGAATTGTTGGAGCCCACGAGTTGCACGCATCACCCCACCAGCCACATCCTTTCCTCTACAGAAGATAGTAAGCTTTAAACATTTGATTACCTACATCATTTGACACAGAACCGCATTAGCAAAACTGAAGCTGCATAGTCTATTAGTTACCAAAAACTATTCCATTTTGTTACAAAGTAATCAAATAAGGCGTTATTATGTAAAATAATGTGTGTAAAAGAACAATGAATAAAGAAATATTTAAAGAATCAATGAACGAAAAAGCATACCTAGTGGATCCGTGAGAAATACCATAAGATTCGAAGGTAGGTCGAGCATCATAAATTGAGCCTTTATATACAGTCCTTTTAACAGTAATTTCCCAAACCCATCTCCTCCCTTGCAATTGCACATTCCCCAAACCCTAACCTGTATACCACCCCTCTCTCACCTCACTCATCTCATGCTCCTTCTAAGTTTGAAAAAGCAGGGATGTAAGAAGAAAATGTTGCTCATTCTCAGCTTCTTTTTAATTTCCCCTTGCTTCAATTTCTCAACAAAAGGATTCATATTCGTAGCCCTTAACCACGAAAGAAAATACAGATTTCATGTTAACCATGAGACACTATATTAATTTCAAGACATGGAATTTCTCTCGTCTTGTTATCAATCTTTCCTAATAAGGAGCAACAACTTTCTCATTCAGTAAATTCTCAAACATTCAAGAAAATTTATCAGAACAATTGGTAAACTGGACTCGACAAGTGATTAAAACGTCACTAATTGATATACCGAAACAGGAACCATACATTCATCGAAGCATGAGATTTAAACGATGTTACATTCCTCATTATACTGTATATACAGTATTCAAGCACAAATTATTAGCAATAATTTTATAGAAATGAACTTCAGTAGATAGAGAGTTACAGAGCCTACAAAAACACACATTTTCACCAAGCTACTTAATATCATTCCTCGATACATAATACTGCTTAATATGACCAAGTTGTGAAGAATATTACCTTTTTTTTGTGAATCGACTTAAGATCCCACCACAAAAGAACTCTGAAGGAGTGACCAAAAATTGACAGTGGTCCCTGGGACTGAGTCCCTCTAGCTATTCTACAGACTCGGTCTTAGAACGACTAATCGTTAGGTTTTTCTCTCCAAAGCACCTCTCCATTGCTCTAGTCTCATACTCAGGACATGTTTACTCCCTGCGACTAATACAATCGTCAGCAAAAACCATAGATCACGGAACTGCCTCTTGGATCGACTTTGTCAACTCCTCGAGGACAACTGCGAAATGAAATAGGCTCAAAGCAGACCCTTGATGGAAGCCTACCTCCACCAGAAAGAAGTCTGTATTCTCCAAAGGCATACAAACGGTTGTTTTTGTCCTAGCATACATATCTCTAATTGTGTCTATAAACTTCATAGGAACCCCTCTTGCATCTAAACTATCCCAAATAAGTCTATGTGGCACACTACCATACGATTTTTTCAGATCGATGAAAACCACATGCTGATTGTGCTTCTTCTCCCTATACTTTTCCACCAATCTCCTTAGAATGTGTATTGCTTCCGTAGTTGACTGTCCTGGCATGAAACCAAATTGGTTCACTGTAACCTGAGTTTCTCTCCTAATTCTAGTGTCGATTATGCTCTCCCATAATTTCATAGTATGGCTTAGCAACTTAATTTTTCTGTAATTTCCACAACACTGTGCATATCCTTTGTTATTATATAAAGGGACCACAACACTCTTTCTCCACTTATTTGAACTTTTTCCAATTTTGAAAATAAGGTTAAATGGAGTAGGTGGCCATTGAACCCCTTCATCTCTCAAATACTTCAACGCCTCAATAGATATGTTATCCAGGCCAACTGCCTTAGCTCTTCCCATCTTTCTAAGTGCCCTCATCACCTCTCCTTGTGCGATGCTCTGACAGTCAGAATTATTATATTGTCGTTTTTGTGTGATGATGCTTTCTCTTCCTTCATGGTCGGTCCTCTCACCGTTGAAATGATTGTGGAAGTATATTTTCCATTTCCACTTGATGTCTTGTTATATGACTAAAACATGTCCATCTTCTCCTTTTATAAACTTCCCGCTTCCTAGGTCCCGCCTCTTTCGATCCTTAGCTTTGGCAATCTTGAACATAACTTGCTCCCACATGTTGTTTCTAGTCTTTCGTACATCCTTTTATAGGCTGCGGTCTTTGTCTACATCACTGCCTTGTTTGCCTCCTTCCTGCCAATTTTATAGTTCTCCTTCAATCTCACTTTCTCCTTCCTGTTTGTGCAGCTTAACAGCTCTCTAAAACTCTTTTTTTATCTTTTATTTTTCTTGCACATCTCGTTCCACCACCACAACTCTTTATGTACGGCTGTCTTTCCTTTTGTTACCCCAAGAGTTTCTCTCGCCACGTGAATAATATTAGTCGCCATAGCTGTTATGCCCCGCACCCTCCGTAGGATAATTAAAAGACAAAGAAGGATTTTACAGAAATTAATGACGGTCAACGAAAAGTAATTAGGCATTAATATGAGGATTAATTGGAAATTAATGAGGGAATTTAATATTAGAAATTATTTATATTAATTTAGAATTAAATAATTAAGTTTATCCTTTAAGATAAATAGATAATAGATATAATTTAGAAACACCAAACTTTACCCTGGCCATATAAAAACCTGACCAACGTCAGTTTCCTCATTACGCAGAGAAAACTGACGCAGCCTCATCTCCCCAGAAGCGACTCCATCAACCCTAGAGAAGAAGGCCTCGAATTTTCATACGATTCCCATCTGTTTTTCAATCCGTCCTCGAGTAATCAAAGGCAAGTAATCTGTTTAAAAGTTCCTACGATTTGCGAAAGAAAAACGGCCTATTTTGTTATCAAAATTGGATCACCGTGCAGTAGATTCGTTCTTTGATTATTTGCATACGATCTATGTGATTTGTTTTCGAGATTTGGCCAATGTATATGGAAAAGTAATTGTTGTTGTTGTTGATTATGCGAAATCATGCAAATTCCCACCCCGCTATCCCTTCTTGATGTGCTTGCGTGGTTGCGTGGGTTGAGAAAAGATGAGACCTTTGAGGGTTTAAAGGAGTTGGTTGATTGCGTGATAGGTTCGAATCGTGTATGTTATGTGTATAAGTGTCTGAATCTATAGTTTAAGCATGGATCGTAGCCGGAATTAGGCTTGGATTGATTAGGGATGAGGTTTGGATCTTTGGTGTTCTTGGTGCTGCAGATGTTGCAGGAAACGCAGAGTAGATTTGGGAAAACCGCAGACATCGATCGATCGATGTCAGAGATCGATGTCCCCAGTTTGACATCGATCGATCGATGTATTGGCGGCTGAGAGATCGATGTCCGCAGAAGGACATCGATCGATTGATGTACAGGTGCTGAGAGATCGATGTCCTCAGCAGGACATTGATCGATCAATGTGCAGGAGGTTGGAGCGATTGATGTCCCCAGACGGACATCGATCGATCGATGTGGGTTGAGCTTGAGAGATCGATGTCCTCAGAAGGACATCGATCGATCGAAGTGAGAGATCGATGTCCCCAGCTGGACATCGATTGATCGAAGATAGGGAATGAAGTCCCTCAGTTTTGTGGAAAAATAGAGGAAGGAAGAGGGAAGCTTGGGTAGTCTTTGGGTGACTTTAGAGACTTCTTAAGACCTGATTAAGGGTAGTATAAGTCTTGGGAACATGACCTAGGATGATGAACCAATCTTGGTGACTTCAATGGGTTCTTGAATCGAGCTTCAACGTGAATAATTTAGGTGGGTTGGGAAGTGAATGTACGAGGTGTTGGAGAGTTCAATGAGGAATGGCTAGGGATATTCGCTTTAGGTTGTGAACCTTAGAGGCAAGACTAAGGGTTGACGTGATGGTGGAAGCCTAAGTGATAACGTGTAAGTTAGTGAAAACTTGTGTGTGTGTATTTGCGCATGTGTACATGAATGACTTATATGAATGTGAATTGCATACGAGAATGAGGAATGAGGATGAAAGGAGGAGTCTTGCATCATGGCACGTGCATTTGCATATTGATTTGAAAAGAAAGGTGCTTCGGCACAGATTTGCGAAGGTGACCTGCAATGTAAACCGGGATGGAAATTTAAGCCGAGGCGCATTGCAGGGCACAAAAGACTGTAACGTAAACTGGGATGGAAATATAAGCCGGGGCGCGTTACAGGGTATAAAGTTGTCTGTGATGCTACTCGGGATGGAAATATAAGCCGAGGTGCATTACAGGGTATAAAGTTGGCTGTAACGTAAACTGGGATGGAAATATAAGCCGGGGCGCGTTACAGGGTATAAAGTTATGTGAAGTGACCGGACATTATGACATGCATTGCACTGATTCAAAAGAGAAAGGGTTCATGTATATGTGAATGTGTAGTGTAGTGCATATTTTGACATGCATCATGAGAGTCAATGTGGTGTGAATGTGAATGTTATTTGATTGCCAATGAATTGTTATTTGCACTTAAATTGCTGTACTTGCGTTATTGCGTTACTCGCTTATGTATATTTGGAAGCTTTACAAGACATGTGCCCCTCAGTTCCCTCGAGTTATATATTACTCATGTCTTGCCATGTGTTGATCCCGTATGTCTTATAAGAGGGTTACTTGCTAGCGTTTTCGCTAAGGGTACTACTTTTGTTATTGCAGATGAGCCTAGTTACGACATGATCTTTATTGAGGACGACGGCGAGTGGGCTGAATGGGATACCTAGGGACGTGTTGGGTGCTAGTTGAGACAGTCGTTATCTATTTCAGTTATTCATTCGTTGGAGGATTAGTCGTTATTACTATGGTTACCCTTTTGAGATTTTTGGTTATCATTGATGTACTACATTAATGGTTTAGACTTTCGAGATATATGTTTCCGCACTTATTTCTCTTACGTCATTGATGATGTGTATTTGAGAGATGAGATGTCTTGTAGTCTTCTCAGTAAACTACGACGGGTGAACCGGTTCGGATTCCGCTGTCCGGGTCGGGACGCTACAGGTGGTATCAGAGCCTAGGCTTCAGATCTACCTCGGAGACCTAGGTTATGACATGTAGAGTCCTAAGTTATGATCTTTACCTTAAGTTGATCTATTAGTCTAAGTATACAATCTTAGATTTAAGTTGATTGGGATGGGTGTGTGTACGAGCGCGATAAAATACAGTCAATATATGTTATTTAATTTAGTTTACGAATTTCGCCTTGTACACCTTATGGACCCAAGTATTTATTTTGGAACTGCTCAATACTAATAAGCTTGAACTTGCAGACAATGCCGCCTAGACGTGACAACCAAGGAAATGGTGGCAATGGGAATAATGACCCTCCACCACCACCACCACCTCCTGTCTTAGTTCCGCAAGCACTGATTGACGCTATCACAGTGATAGCACAAGGGGTTGCCCAACAGCAGCAACAACCGCAGCAACCTCCGCCACCACCGCCACAACACGGCATAAGGTACTATATTGGGGAAATGCACAAGATGCATGCCCCAAACTTTGAAGGGACAACTGACCCAGAGGTGGCGGGGTTTTGGCTGGACGAAGTAGAGAAATGCTTCAGGCTAGTGCAAGTGCCTGAAGAACACAAGGTGGATGTGGCCACGCCTTTTCTGACTGGCAGGGCGAATGCATGGTGGAACGGCATTCTGCCCAAGATGACTCCTCCCATCCAGTGGAGTCAGTTTGTGAAGGCCTACAAAGACTACTACGTGCCTGAGACTGCTGTTTTGGAGAAGATGAGGCAGTTTGACAGATTTGAATAAGGGAGGATGACTATTTCTGACTATGCGGACAGGTTCCACGCCTTGGGCAAGTTCACACCCTTGGTTTTAGAAAACAACAGAATGAAAATGCTGAAATTCGAGGAAGGGTTGAATCCCCGCATATGGACTGCAATAGCGAGGTCAAGCTTGAAAACTTTTGAGGAGATGCTGGACGCATGTTACCGAGTGGAGAGTGACATGCGTAGGTCACAGCCGAGAGAGGTCCGAGAGGAGACGAGCAAGAGGCCGAGAGTAGAATCAAGCGGAAGTAGACCCGGACGTTGGGTCAAAATCCCTAGGAAAGGACAAGCGGGGCCAGTGCAAAGGGCACCGCAACTAAATCAACCTGATCGGCAAGCACCTGCAGAATGCCCACACTGCCATAAAAGACACGTGGGCGAATGTTGGAAGGTAAGTGGAGCGTGCTTCAAATGTGGGAAGACGGGCCATAGGATTAAAGATTGTCCTGAATGGAATACTAAACCTCAGGCAGCAGCAGGGCCGGCCCAGCAGCAGAGAGGCAGGCCTAATGCGAGAGTCCATGCGATGATGGACGCTGAAGTCCAGGAGGATGCCAACGTTGTGACAGGTACGACTTAAGTTCAATAATAGTAGCTTAAGCTGAATTTTAGTTTTCTAAGTTGATGAACAAATGTGTTTTATGTGATGTCTTTATGTGTTATCCTTTCATGTCTAGGTGTGATCCTAGTTAATAAAGTACCTGCCAATGTGTTATTTGATAGTGGAGCTAGCCACTCTTTCATCTCTAAGTGATTCGCCAAAGGGCTCGACTGTTTACCCGAATGGCTTAAGAACCCATTTAGGGTACAGGCAGCGGGCGAGCAAGTACTGGTTTCTCACCACCAGTACAAAGATTGTGAGTTGGAGTTGGACGGAAGATTATTTTCAGCGACACTAGTCCCAATCCCGATGAAGGATTTTGATGTAATATTGGGCATGGATTGGCTGACCAAGAATCATGCCAACATTGATTGTAAACTCAAGCAAGTGACCCTCAAGGACCCTGAAATGAATGACATCACGGTACAAGGAAACGACAAGATAACAAAAGCTCCAAAGAAGATATATTTGACGGCGATTAAGGCCTTAAGGGCTTTACAAAAAGGAGCAGAGGGATATGTGGTGTATGCTGTAGATGCTCAGCAAGAAATTCCCTCCATGGATCAAATTCCGGTAATCAATGAATTTAAGAACGTATTTCCGGACGACCTACCAGGAGTACCGCCAACGAGAGAAGTGGAGTTTGAGATCAACTTGATCCCTGGAGCCGAGCCTATATCTAAGGCACCTTACAGAATGGCTCCAGCTGAACTTAAGGAGCTAAAGGGACAACTTCAAGAGTTGTTGGACAAGAAATTGATACGCCCCAGTGTATCACCTTGGGGAGCTCCGGTTCTATTTGTAAAGAAGAAGGATGGCAGCATGAGGTTATGCATCGACTATCGGGAGTTGAACAAGATCACCATTAAGAATAAATATCCTCTACCAAGGATTGAGGATCTATTTGATCAGCTAAAGGGAGCTAGATGGTTTTCAAAGATTGACCTCCGTCAAGGATACCATCAGTTGCTTGTGAAAGCCGGAGACGTACCTAAAACGGCTTTTCGGACTCGATACGGGCATTATGAATTCTTAGTGATGCCTTTTGGGCTAACGAATGCCCCAGCAGCTTTCATAGATTTGATGAACACTGTATTCCGAGAACAGTTAGACCAATTTGTAGTAGTATTCATCGATGACATTTTGGTCTATTCCCCCGACGAACAAGCTCATGCTGGACATTTAAGAGTGGTGTTGCAAATTCTGAGGCAACAAAGGCTCTATGACAAATTCAGCAAGTGTGAATTTTGGCTAAGAAGTGTAGCCTTCCTTGGTCACGTGATTTCTGAAGATGGGATCTCTGTGGATCCTAAGAAGATAGAAGCCATCACTGAATGGCCAAGACCCACAAATGTGACAGAAGTCAGAAGCTTCCTAGGCTTGGCAGGCTACTATAGGAAGTTTGTTGAGGGATTCTCAACGATAGCAGTACCATTGAGTCGACTTACGCAGAAGAAGACTAATTTCGAATGGACTGCTGAATGCGAGCAAAGCTTTACCGAACTCAAGAAGAGATTGACCACAGCCCCGGTGTTGGCGCAACCCTCCGGCACTGACGGTTTTGTGATCTATAGCGACGCGTCCAAGAAAGGACTAGGTATGTACATCATTACAATTAATGCATTGTATATACGCATGCTAGTCTCAAACTAACGTTCTGTTTATAGGCTGTGTCTTGATGCAAAATGAACGAGTCATATCATATGCGTCAAGACAATTGAAACCATATGAGCAGAATTACCCGACGCATGACTTGGAGCTCGCAGCTGTGGTATTTGCTCTTAAGATCTGGAGACACTACCTATATGGAGAGAAATGTGCCGTGTTCACGGATCATAAGAGCTTAAAGTATCTATTCTCGCAGAAGGAGTTGAATATGAGACAAAGAAGATGGTTAGAGTTACTTAAGGACTATGACTTGACCATCAACTACCATCCGGGTAAAGCCAACAGAATGGCAGACGCATTGAGCAGAAAGTCTAGCCACGCAAGACAGTCCCTATTGGAAAGAGAGATCGAGGAGTTTGATCTTGAATTGGTGGATTCAGTGGCAAATGTCCTTACAGCTTTGTCTATCAGCCCAGACTTGGTAGACAGAATTAAAGAGGCGCAGTATGAGGACCCAACACTGAAAGAGATCCGCGACAAATTATCCACAGGACTAGTAAAGGACTTCCAATTGCGAGGAGATGGGAGTCTATGGTTCCAGAATCGGTTATGCGTGCCAAGTAAAGACGAACTCCGAACAGATTTGCTCCGAGAAGCACATAACTCAAGGATGTCTATCCACCCCGGAAGTACTAAGATGTATAAGGACCTTAAGAGAAACTATTGGTGGATAGGGATGAAAAGGTCAATAGCAGCATACGTTGAGAGGTGTTTGGTATGCCAGCAAGTTAAAGCTGAACATCAACGACCTGGTGGTTTGATGAAGCCACTAGAGATTCCAGAATGGAAATGGAAACACGTAACGATGGATTTTGTAATGGGACTACCAAAGACTTGAAATGGAAACGAGATGATCTGGGTGATAGTAGACCGATTAACAAAGACGGCTCATTTCATAGCTATGCCACATGGTACGTCTTATGAGAAACTATCAAATATATATGTGGATAACATCGTAAGCTTACACGGAGTCCCAGTCAGCATTGTGTCGGACCGTGATCCCAAGTTTACCTCCAAGTTTTGGAGGGCGTTTCAAAAAGCGATGGGTACCGAACTGAGGATGAGTACCGCATACCACCCTCAAACTGATGGACAATCCGAGAGGACCATCCAAACCTTGGAAGATATGTTGAGAGCGTGCGCTTTGGTTTTCAAAGGAAACTGGGATAGCATGTTGAAGTTAATGGAGTTCTCCTATAATAACAGCTATCACAGTGCAATTGGCATGGCGCCATTCGAAGCGTTGTACGGGCATAAGTGCAGATCCCCGGTTTGTTGGGATGAAGTTGGAGAAAGGACAATCACTGCACCCGAGTTGGTCGAGCAAACAGTCGAAAAGGTTAAGGCGATAAGAGAGAAACTCAAGGTGGCTCAAGACCGCAATAAGAGTTGGGCTGACACCAAGAGGCGACCGTTGGAGTTTGAGGAGGGCGACAAGGTTTATCTACGAGTTTCGCCAACCAAGGGAGTTGCTAGATTCGGAGTAAAGGGCAAGTTAAGCCCTAGATACATTGGCCCTTACGAAGTGCTGGGCAAGGTTGGAGAAAGAGCTTATCGACTAGCCTTGCCTCCGAATTTGTCCCAAGTCCATAACGTGTTTCACGTATCTCAACTACGGAAATACGTATCGGACCCGAGCCATGTCCTTGAAGCCCAACCCTTAGATGTGAAAGAAGACGTCACTTACGAAGAGCAGCCAATAAAGATTGTGGATAGGAAAGATCAAGTCCTACGCCGACGCGTCATTCCGTATGTCAAAGTTCAGTGGAGTAACCATACGGAGCGCGAAGCCACGTGGGAGCTTGAGGATCAAATAAAGGAGCTGTATCCACACCTTTTCTAATAAGGTACGCCAGTTTCGAGGACGAAACTTTTTGTAAGGGGGGTGGGATGTTATGCCCCGCACCCTCCGTAGGGTAATTAAAAGACAAAGAAGGATTTTACAGAAATTAATGACGGTCAACGAAAATTAATTAGGCATTAATATGAGGATTAATTGGAAATTAATGAGGGGATTTAATATTAGAAATTATTTATATTAATTTAGAATTAAATAATTAAGTTTATCCTTTAAGATAAATAGATAATAGATATAATTTAGAAACACCAAACTTTACCCTGGCCATATAAAAACCTGACCAACGTCAGTTTCCTCATTACGCAGAGAAAACTGACGCAGCCTCCTCTCCCCAGAAGCGACTCCATCAACCCTAGAGAAGAAGGCCTCGAATTTTCATTCGATTCCCATCCGTTTTTCAATCCGTCCTCGAGTAATCAAAGGCAAGTAATCTGTTTAAAAGTTCCTACGATTTGCAAAAGAAAAACGGCCTATTTTGTTATCAAAATTGGATCACCGTGCAGTAGATTCGTTCTTTGATTATTTGCATACGATCTATGTGATTTGTTTTCGAGATTTGGCCAATGTATATGGAAAAGTAATTGTTGTTGTTGTTGATTATGCGAAATCATGCAAATCCCCACCCCGCTATCCCTTCTTGATGTGCTTGCGTGGTTGCGTGGGTTGAGAAAAGATGAGACCTTTGACGGTTTAAAGGAGTTGGTTGATTGCGTGGTAGGTTCGAATCGTGTATGTTATGTGTATAAGTGTCTGAATCTATAGTTTAAGCATGGATGGTAGCCGGGATTAGGCTTGGATTGATTAGGGATGAGGTTTGGATCTTTGGTGTTCTTGGTGCTGCAGATGTTGCAGGAAACGCAGAGGAGATTTGGGAAAACCGCAGACATCGATCGATCGATGTCAGAGATCGATGTCCCCAGTTGGACATCGATCGATCGATGTATTGGCGGCTGAGAGATCGATGTCCCCAGAAGGACATCGATCGATTGATGTACAGGTGCTAAGAGATCGATGTCCTCAGCAGGACATCGATCGATCGATGTGCAGGAGGTTAGAGCGATCGATGTCCCCAGACGGACATCGATCGATCGATGTGGGTTGAGCTTGAGAGATCGATGTCCTCAGAAGGACATCGATCGATCGAAGTGAGAGATTGATGTCCCCAGCTGGACATCGATCGATCGAAGCTAGGGAATGAAGTCCCTCAGTTTTGTGGAAAAATAGAGGAAGGAAGAGGGAAGCTCGGGGAGTCTTTGGGTGACTTTAGAGACTTCTTAAGACCTGATTAAGGGTAGTATAAGTCTTGAGAACATGACCTAGGATGATGAACCAATCTTGGTGACTTCAATGGGTTCTTGAATCGAGCTTCAACGTGAATAATTTAGGTGGGTTGGGAAGTGAATGTACGAGGTGTTGGAGAGTTCAATGAGGAATGGCTAGGGATATTCGCTTTAGGTTGTGAACCTTAGAGGCAAGACTAAGGGTTGACGTGATGGTGGAAGCCTAAGTGATAACGTGTAAGTTAGTGAAAACTTGTGTGTGTGTGTATTTGCGCATGTGTACATGAATGACTTATATGAATGTGAATTGCATACGAGAATGAGGAATGAGGATGAAAGGAGGAGTCTTGCATCATGGCACGTGCATTTGCATATTGATTTGAAAAGAAAGGTGCTTCGGCACAGATTCGCGAAGGTGACCTGCAATGTAAACCGGGATAGAAATTTAAGCCGGGGCGCATTGCAGGGCACAAAAGACTGTAACGTAAACCGGGATGGAAATATAAGCTGGGGCGCATTACAGGGTATAAAGTTGTCTGTGATGCTACTCGGGATGGAAATATAAGCCGAGGTGCATTACAGGGTATAAAGTTGGTTTTAACGTAAACCGGGATGGAAATATAAGCCGGGGCGCGTTACAGGGTATAAAGTTATGTGAAGTGACCAGACATTATGACATGCATTGCACTGATTCAAAAGAGAAAGGGTTCATGCATATGTGAATGTGTAGTGTAGTGCATATTTTGACATGCATCATGAGAGTCAATGTGGTGTGAATGTGAATGTTATTTGATTGCCAATGAATTGTTATTTGCACTTAAATTGCTGTACTTGCGTTATTGCGTTACTCGCTTATGTATATTTGGAAGCTTTACAAGACATGTGCCCCTCAGTTCCCTCGAGTTATATATTACTCATGTCTTGCCATGTGTTGATCCCGTATGTCTTATAAGCGGGTTACTTGCTAGCGTTTTCGCTAAGGGTACTACTTTTGTTATTGCAGATGAGCCTAGTTACGACATGATCTTTATTGAGGACGACGGCGAGTGGGCTGAATGGGATACCTAGGGACGTGTTGGGTGCTAGTTGAGACAGTCGTTATCTATTTCAGTTATTCATTCGTTGGAGGATTAGTCGTTATTACTATGGTTACCCTTTTGAGATTTTTGGTTATCATTGACGTACTGCATTAATGGTTTAGACTTTCGAGATATATGTTTCCGCACTTATTTCTCTTACGTCATTGATGATGTGTATTTGAGAGATGAGACGTCTTGTAGTCTTCTCAGTAAACTACGACGGGTGAACTGGTTCGGATTCCGCTGTCCGGGTCAGAGCGCTACAATAGCCTCTCATGTCTGGTTCGTGTTCTCACCCAGTCAATCTGATGTTGTGTAGGTGACTTTGTCTCTAAATAAGTTAAATTTTTCGTCCTTCAAACTTCCCCATTATATCCTAAGTGGGAATTTTACAAACCTGTTGCTCGGTTTTTGCCTCAATGCTATAACTACCATTAGTAAACGTTGTTACATTACTGCTGCATCCCCTGTATAGCCTTGCAGTCTCTCCACAACCGTCGATCTTAACGCCTCAACAAAAAATAGTTGATCTGCATATTACGTCCTCCACTGCTAAAAGTGATCAAATGTGATTCCTTTTTCTTAAAGAACAAGTTTATGAAACCTAGGTCATGGGCCACCGCAAGGTCTAGCAGATCCCTATCTTGCTTGTTTCTCTCTTTGTAACCAAACCACCATGTCCTGACTGAAAACCATCGGTATCCTTTCCAATGTGGCCATTAAAATCGCTTCCTATACAAATTTGTTTCTCTCTAGGTATTGACTTCAAAACTACATCTAAGCAATCTCGAAACTCTTTCTTCTCCTGTTCTCCTAGTCTCACTTGGGGTGCGTAGGCACAAATCACTACTACTACCTCCTTGTTTAGTACTAACTTCAGTACCATAATTCTATCATTACATCTTATCACATCGGTCACGTTCATATGCAATTCTAACCCATTCTTGGTCCTGCCAGACCCTGAATACAACAACTTATAGCCGTTAAACTCTCTACCTTTATTCACCTTCCAGATAGTCTCTTGGAGGCATGCTACATCTATCCTACGGCTCTTAAGTATATATACAACCTCCAACAATTTACCACTTAGGGTTCTGATATTTCAAGAGGCTACATATATACTTGGGGATGGGAGACTTTTGGTTCAGTGAGAAGGCTCTGTGGAGGTTGTATGCTTTGGAGCCAAAATCTACAATCCCTAAGTCCTCGTGATGTTTACTACACCAAGGTTGTCTTCACTGAAATTTTTGCATCACCCCGTTACACCATCAAATTACTCAGTATAGGATCTGTAAGGCACCACTAGAAGGGAGCGTTGAATAGTGGGTGCGGAAAATTTGTTTTTTAAAATATTTTGACCCAAAAACCCAACTTCTGAAAACAATCGCTTTTTTCAGATCCCGATTTGAAACATTTGAAAGACTAGGTTACAGACCTTCAAAAATTCTGAAATTGTGAGAGATTCTACTCTCAGATGTTTTGAGTATCCCCTAAATATTTCAGATTAAAATTCAACCTCTAACACTTTGAAAATATGTTTGTGGTCAGATTGCGAATCTGCGAGAAACAGTACTCCAATTTGAAAATTTTATTTCGATTAATTCGTACCTTCAAATGATCTGAAACTTTAATGACAAACCCCTTAAGATATTTATTTTAAAGGGTTGAAACAGTTTTGAAAAATTCCTTTGGGAAGTATGTCAAATACGTTTAAGTTCTCAACCTTTGCAAGTTTGAAAATTAGATTGCACTAGTCTCAGAACTATTAATGTTTGATTAACTTATACTTGTCAAAATGGGTTGAAACTTGCGCCAAATGAAACTTAAGAGGGGTGAACATGTTACTGCAAAATTTTACAATTTTGGAAATTTGTTTTCTATTTTTAAGATTGCGACGAAATGGATGCAGAATGCTGGAAACTGAAATTACTGTGCAGTAAAGTAAAGAACACAAAGGATTTTATACTAGTTCGGTTAAATCAACCTACTCTAGTCTTCGAGGACACCTTCCTCGTTTATCACTAAACAAAATTAACATCTTACCATAAGGCTTGCTGGAGTTACACACCAACTCCACCCTTAAACAAATGGATAAGCAATCACAACGATCACGAACACCACCACCGAACGGATGAAGGTTTGATCACACCTTGATCAACCTTTTACAACAATGATACGTGTATGGTGGTATGAACAAAGCCTATTCATTAAGTTTGAATATAAGTACAATAGGCTTGAGAGAAGAAGGAGAAGAAAGAAATGTAGAAGAAAAGAGTAGAAAGTCTTTTTGCACTTGTGAGATTATGAGAGTTGTCTTGTCTTGGTTTGCTCTCTTCTCTTCCTTTTATTTAGTCTTGGCCGCCCCCTAGTGTAGCGCCCCATACTCGGCCTAACCGGGTACGGTGCACCCGCCGTACTTTGCTACAGAAAATACCAGACGTCAATTCATAACATGTCACAGTTCACGCCAAAATCATGAACTACAATGTCATTATCTTAATAGGTAAGTAAAATTTAGGGAAAATAAAAACTTCAAAGGAAACATTTCCGAATATCCAACATAGAGTTTACAACCAAATCCGCAAAATAAAGGTAAATCCGAAATCGATGTCCTCAAAATAAGTCCACAAAACATAGGCCCATCACAAAAGTCCTGAAGCTGCAATCCCCTCTCACGTCTACGGATACGGAACTCGAGGCTCATCATCAATCTATTCTACACCATTCCCTACAGGCTCTGGGGAAAAAATAAAAGGGTGAGTGACAAAGTCACCAGCAAGTACACTACAAACAATCATGAATTAAATGGAAACTGTACACAAGAACCAAATTCCAAGAATCTCAACTTTCTCAACATACCTGTACTTCAACCAATAGCCGCAAAGGTAATAAGTTCATAACTTAAGTGACATAAGCTAATAAGATCATAACTTAAGTGACAGAAGGTAATAAGATCATAACTTAAGTGACAGTAGATTAAGCATCCTACTCACAATCATATGCAATGTGTATGAATATGCAAATGTAGTGCAACATGATAAAATGAAAACCAATTTCGATCATTCTTAATTTCAAAACATAATCGTCGTAAAACGAGGAATAGAGAGGGTTCAGATCTATTATCTCCGGATCTGAAACGGTCATACCATTCCCTTTAGATCTATTATTTCTGGATCTGAAAATGGTCACACAATCAATCATCATCATTCGGTCTATTATCTCCAGGCCGGGAAGGTCATAAATCGTCATCCTCAGGTATATTATCTCCGGGCCTGGACAGTCATACTCATCATCCTCAGGTCTATTATCTCTGGTCCTGGATGGTCATAAATCGTCATCATCAGATCAATTAACCCCGGATTTGAAGCAGGTTGTGCTGGCCAGGAAGTAATGGTACCATAAGAGTCTTTCTTTCAATACCGAAATCTTATCTTCAAAAGAACTTTCTTAAAATTCTTTGGCATAAAAATCAGTCTCATAAGTCGCATGAACATGGACAATGAAATGCATGATATGCAACATGAAATTGATGACTGAATTCATCATAAAAGACATATTCTAACTTGTTTCTTAAGCTGGAAAACAGTCCAGCAGCATTGCTCTATTCACATGGCATCCAAATTACCAATTCAAAGCCTATTTCCATAAACTTTTGCCAAAAACATGCATAATGGCATCTTAGATACATGTCATAAAAATTTTGTAACATTCCGAGACGTCTAAGGTCCTCAAAACATCAAATTACAATCGAAAGATACTGCAGAATTCTACAGCGCAGTACCCGCCTTACCTCAGTTTCATGTCCATAAAACAATAGTGAATGCAGACTATCACCTGAAAAACATAGCCAACATACCAAGGAATAATATTCATATGCCCAAACATCACATAAAAGTATGAATGCATAAAATCAAGGCCTCACAATTCACGCCATCAAACTGTCTTGTTTCCTCAGTTTTGCATTGTTACCTTCATCTCAGTTGTTAGCCCTTAAAACAGATGTTTCAAGCCAATTTCCTTACATGGACCAGTGCCTCTATGTCTTAGGTAAATACTATAAAAATTTCAACGCAATCCAACATGTTTAAAAGGGTTATTTAATTGTCTTTTTCAGTCTAGGTACCTGTAGAATCTGCAGTGACCTGTTCTTACTAAAAATTCCATTTAGGCCAAACCACAAACTCTTTTACAAAATTTCCACCACAAAAATTTACTACACACATCTGGCTACTAAAACACCACAATTTAGCTCATTTGCACATTCCTAAGGTTCGTTTTAAGTCCAACCAAGTTGCTACCCAAACTGTCCAGTTGCAGGGAATCATACGTATCATCGCTATTATTCTTCGAACATTTACCAAACCAACTCCAACTCCTAAAATAACTTACCAACCCCCAAGAATACATTTTAACATGAGCATTTCAAGTCTCATAATATTCTTTTAGCTACATCAAACCCCACACTGAATGGCCCCATAAACTACACATAGAACATGCCAATTTCATACTTTTATGCCTCATAAAGTCTATTCTTTACAAGAATTAGTTCACTATTCAACTCATCACCAAAACTGCCCCCTTTATTGTGAGGAATAGTTCTCATATCAAGTTTAAATTAGGCAAAACATCCTAGGGAGAATCACACACATGCAAACAATCTTTCTTATGAAACATCCGTCTTCTCATGCTTTGCACTTAGTACTTCTTCTAAGGTCCACAACTTAAAATCTCTAGACATTCAAGCATACAATTTCACAAATAAGTCAAGAGTGTCTAGAGTATACTTGACTATTTTGAGCTTAGAAACTTTCTCTAGCTTGAGCCTTGGTTGAAATCGATTGAAGTTTCCTCCAACTTCACTATAGAGCACACGGTTTGAGGGAGGAAATAGAGGTGGACATTAGCTACCATTTTAATGAATAAAGTAACTATATTGAGGCTAGAATTTTCTTACCAAAATAGATCTTGAATGGGGATTGAAAGGAATCCAACCCACCAAGATGCTAGCACCACCTATTAGCTTGCAAAATCTTCACCTAGTGACCATTAGAGGTCTCGGTTTTTTGTAGTAAGAAAGGCACAATGGTGAGCTTCACAGTTGCAATTTGGAATTCACTTTGAAAACATAACATGCAACTTACCTAGATGAGATTTAGAGTTTAAGATGAGGATGGTCTTGAGTCCCCTTTAGCCCAAGCTTGTCGTATGAATTGATGGAGGATAGCCTAAGTATGCAAGAGAGACCCTTAAGGAATTTCTTGGAGTGAGTTCTTGAGAAGATTCTTGAGAGAAATAAGAGGAAGTCTTTAGTGTAGTCAAAAAGAAAATTCCATGGAATACCACAAAAGGTACCCGACGGTCTTCAAAAAAGAAGAGGGAGATTCTAAAAAACCTTGGAACAATGCATGAGGCTCTTCTCTACATGTGTAAGATTTTAGAATGATCTTAAGAGTCTAATAGAGTGTTTAGTGGGCCATTAGAAGTAAAGAGGGTTCTAAAGTCTCCTAGACTCCATGTTGGCTGGATTCTTCCTAAAAAGTTGAGAGGGTAGAATTGTCATTTCACTTGCTTCATGAGACATACTTATATAAGTATACCATTTCTTATAATATTTGCTTCAAGGAAAATTCATTGAAGAAGAAATAATGAAACTTAATAAAATGGAATTTAAGAAAATGCACTTGGAGGACTGATATCTTAGTAACTCACCTCATAAGGGTCGGATATACAGAGTGATTTCTGTTGGGTACAATATCCTCCTCCCCTTATCACAAGTTTCGTCCTCAAAACTTATGAGCACTAGTCAAAGAGATGTGGGTATGAGCTCCTCATGCTTTCCTCAGTCTCCCAAGTGCTTCATCAATAGAGTGATGCTTCCATTGTACCTTGACCATAAGGATAGATCACTTCCTTAGGACCTTTTCCTTCCTATCAATAATCCTCTCAGCCTTTTCTTCGTAAGGTACATCGGCTTCAATCTTCAATGGTTGTTCCTCGATGATATGCCTGGGTTCGTGCACGTATTGGCAAAGTCGGAATACATGAAATACATCATGCAGCTGAGACAGCGATGGCGGTAGTGCTAATCGGTAGGCAACTTCTCCAATCCTTTAAAGAATTTCATATGGCCCGATGAATCTTGGACTCAGTTTACCTTTTATGCCAAATCTTCTTACGCCCTTCGATGGCGAGACTTTTAAGAACACTTTCTCAGCCGCCTAGAATTCCAATGGTCGTCGCTTTTATCGGCCCAAACTTTGCTTCTGTCTTGAGCTGCCTTCAACCTCTGCTTGACAAGCATCACTTTCTCTCATGTTTGCTTCACTAGGTCGGGTCCTACAAAAATCTTGTCTCTATTTTCATCCCAATAAAGTGGAGATTGACACTTTCTTCTATGCATCACTTTATAAGGGCCATCCCAATGGATTGGTGGTAACTATTATTGTAGGAAAACTCAACCAACTTAAGACTTTTGTCCCAACTCCCTCCAAAATCAAGGATACAAGCTCGTAACATGTCTTCCAGTGTTTGGATTGTTCTTTCTGATTGACCACTTTTCACTGTATAGATAATGTCTCCATATCTTTAGAGCAAAAACTACGGCTGCAAGCTCAAGGTCATGTACTGGATAATTCTGTTCAAACGGCTTTAGATGATGAGATGCATATGCAATCACTCGATCTTTCTGCATTAATACACATCCGAGGCCGTTTTTTGAGGCATCGCTATATACCACAAAACTCTCACCAGGGCTAGGTTGAGCCAAAACTGGAGCAGATGTCAACTTCTCTTTCAACTCTGCAAAGCTCCTTTCGCAGTCCGAATTCCATTCGGACTTTGTCTTTTTCTGCGTCAGTCGGGTGAGAGGTATAGCAATTTTGGAAAATCCTTCAACGAATTTGCGATAATAGCATGCGAGACCAAGAAAGCTTCGCACCTCTGTGACATTCGTTGGCCTTGGCCATTCCGTGATAGCTTCAATCTTTTTGGGATCCACTGATATCCCATCCTTAGATATGACGTGGCCAAGAAATGATACGTTGTGCAGCCAAAATTCACATTTACTAAATTCGGCGTACAACCGCTTTTTCCGTAATATATCAAGAACGATCCTTAAATGGGCTGCGTGAGTTTCTTCATTTGGTGAATAGACCAAGATATCATCAATGAAAACCACAAAGAATTTGTCTAGCTACTCCTGAAATACTCAATTCATAAGACCCATAAAAGCAGCAGGGGCGTTTGTCAATCTGAATGGCATCACAAGGAATTCGTAATGCCCATAACGCGTCCTGAATGCAGTTTTAGGTATATCCCCAGCTTTGATCTTCAACTGAAAATATCTGGATCGCAAATCAACTTTAGTGAAGACTCGTGCTCCTTGCACCAAGATATCTTTAGACAGAGCTCAAAACAGAATTTTATCGAAATGAAGTTTATTAATTGCTTACCCAAAGCTAGTCAAATAGATCATCGATTCTAGGCAGTGGGTATTTATTCTTTACCTTGATCTTGTTGAGCGATCTATAATCTATGCACAGACGCATTCCTCCATCCTTTTTCTTTACAAATAACATGGGAGCACCCCAAGGCGAGATGCTTGGGCGGATAAGTTTCTTCTCTAATAGTTTATGCAACTATTCTTTTAGTTCTTTCATCTCAGCATGTGCCATTCGGTAGGTGACTTTGATATAGGTTCACCTCTTGGAATTAGATGAATTTCAAATGTGATCTCTCGATCTGGAGGAAGGTCCGGTAATTCTTCTGGAAAAACATCAGGATACTCCTGAACTACCATAACATGGGAAAGATTAGATGGGGTTTGTTTGGTACTTAGAGCATAAATTAAGAATCCTTCCTGTCCTTTCTTCAACGCACGACGGGCACGGATCACATTCACATAGACATTCTTAGAGAATTTCTTTAATTTCGAGCCTCCATAAAATGTTATTTCTTCACGTGTGGGGTCCTTAATGGTAACCCACCTCTAATGAGAATCAATGTGCGCGCAATTCTTGGAAAGCCAATTCATTCCAAGAATTATGTCAAAGTCGTTCATAGTTATTAGAATCAAATCTACTACAAACCGCTGTTCATCGAACTCAATCTCATAGCCCTTGTGCAATTGATGAGAAACAAACACCTGATCACCAGCTGCTTGAACTCTGTATGGCATCCCAAGATGGACGGGGCTATGATCAATACTCTTCGCAAACTTCCTTGAGACAAATGAGCGGCTAGCGCCACTATCAAACAATACATTTGCAGGCACACTACTTACTAAGACAGTTCCTGAATCATACAAAGTTGACTAAGCAACAACAAAACAACAATATCTCACAAAATATAGTCATTGCATAAATCTTAAAACATACCAGTCACAACATTAGTGGCTTCATCAGCAGCAGTATCTGTCATAACGTGGACCCTTGCATTCGCTCGTTGACGTTGGTTTCTTAGTTGCTGTTGATGGTGGCCCTGATTCCTAGGCTGATTCTTTTGCTGAAAATTCTGTTGCTCTGGGAGGCGCTGAAAACGATTCTGATTCTTTCTCTAACGACCGGGTCCTCTGAAATTCTGCTTCGTGGCCTTACGGGATTCCCCACTATCGGATGCTTCTCTTCCCCTCTTCTGACCAATCTCATCACGTCGGATGATGTCTCTCTCAATCTTGTAGCAGGCATCAAGCAATGCTCAAAAATTTGCAGGATTTGCATTCACAAGCCAAGTTCTTATCCTCAGATTTAACCCCCTTTCAAATTTCAACATCTTTGTCTCTTCATCATTCATCGTCGATGGCTGAAATCTCCCCAAGGCTATAAACTTGTTTGCATAGTTAGCAACGGTCATCCCATGCTCTTGCTTTAGTAACTCAAATTTGTGTCTCTTTTGCAGCTTAACTGAAGGGGGAATGTAGAACTTATTGAATTCTTACAAGAATCTATCCCACGGTATCAGTCTTGGCAAGGATCGCAGATTAGCTTTCCACCACTGATTTGAGCAAAAATGGTCTAACAGCTTGTATTTTCATTTCTTCGGGCGAACGGATCAATTTAAAACAGTTCTCCACTTCATCAGGCCACTTTTCTGCAATGTCAGGATCTGATTTTCCTTCGAATGGTGGCACATTAGCTCTCTTCAGTTTTTCAAAATAATGTTGTGCATCTCTAACTGGCTCATGTGGCTGAGGAGGGGCATTCTGCTGCATCATCACCTGGCCAATCTAAGTCACAGTTTGACAGAAAGTCTTGAAGGCATGGATATCAGGAATCATCTGAGCTAAAGGCCCCTGAGGTGGAGGATTATTCTGAGCAGGAGGTGGATTTTGATCTTGCGGTGGTGATGGCGGAGGGACCTAATCAGGTGGAGGAAGAACAGGCTCTTGAGGCTGCGGAGGAAGCGGCTCCTGTGCAGCTGGTTGGGCTTTAACGGGTCTGCCACGAGGTCGAGCCATCTGCACTACGGAGCGTCAGAATTTATTCAAAGTTTCAAAAAAAACCAAGATATAAAATCATAATTTAAAGGAAACTTAAAAAAGGAGGAGATAAGATTCAGATTAGATTTTGAGGCATTTAGGATTTTATCGACTAGGATTTAATTATTAGGTTAAGGTCCTAACTCCAGTCTAAGTCATCCTAGTCTAAAGTCGACACTCTTTTAAGATCATGACTTAGATCTAAGATCAAACTTAGATTTCTAGAATCATAACTTCGTTCTACATTCTGCCCGAATCTAGAGCCTGCACTCTGATACCACCGGTAGCGCCCCGTACTCGACCTGCCCACGTACGGTGCACCCATCGTACTTTGCTACGGAAAGTACCAGGCGTAATGCATAACATGTCACAGTTCACGCTAAAATCATGAACTACAATGTCATCATCTTAACAGACAAGCAAAAATTAGGCCGAATAAAAACTTCAAAGAAACATTTTCAAAATACTCGACATAGAGTTTACAACCAAATCCGCAAAATAAAGGTAAATCCGAAATCAATGAACTCAAATTAAGTCCACAAAACATGCGCCCATCATAAAAGTCCTTAAGCTGCAATCCCCTCTCACGTCTATGGATACGGTACTCGAGGCTCATCGTCAAATCATTCTACACCATTCTCTGTAGGCTCTGGGGGGGAATAAAAGGGTGAGTGACAAAGTCACCAGCATGTGTACCATAAACAATCATGAATTAAATGGAAACTATACACAAGGGCCAAATCCCAAGAATCTCAACTTTCCCAACATACCTGCACTTCAACTCAATAGCTGCAATGGTAATAAGATCATAACTTAAGTGGCAGAAGGTAATAAGATCATAACTTAAGTGATAGAAGGTAATAAGATCATAACTTAAGTGACAGTAGATTAAGCATCCTACTCACAATCATATGCAACGTGTATGAATATGCAAATGTAGTGCAACATGATAAAATGAAAACCAATATTGATCATTCTTAATTTCAAAACATAATCTTCATAAAATGAGGAATAGAGAGGGTTCAGATCTATTATCTCCGGATCTGAAACGGTCATACTATTCCCTTTAGATCTATTATTTCTGGATCTGAAAACGGTCATACAATCAATCATCATCATTAGGTCTATTATATCCAGGCCTGGACGGTCATAAATCGTCATCCTCAGGTCTATTATCTCCGGGCCTGGATGGTCATACTCATATCCTCATGTCTATTATCTTCGAGCCTGGACGGTCATAAATCGTCATCATCAGATCAATTAACCTCGGATTTTAAGCGGGTTGTGCTGGCCAGGAGGTAATAGTACCATAGGAGTCTTTCTTTCAATACCGAAATCTTATCTTCAAAAGAACTTTCTTAAAACTCTTTGGCATAAAAATCAGTCTCATAAGTCGCATGAACATGGACAATGCAATGCATGATATGCAACATGCAATTGATGACTAAATTCATCATAGAAGACATATTCTAACTTGTTTCTTAAGCTGGAAAACAGTCCAGCAGCATTGCTCTATTCACATGGCATCAAAATTACCAATTCAAAGCCTATTTCCATAAACTTTTGCCATAAACATGCATAATGGAATCTTAGATACATGTCATAAAAATTTTGTAACATTCCGAGATGTCTAAGGTCCTCAAAACATCAAATTACAATCGAAAGATACTGCAGAATTCTACAGCGCAGTACCCGCCTTACCTCAGTTTCATGTCCATTTATCACCTGGAAAACATAGCCAACATACCAAGGAATAATATTCATATGCCCAAACATCACATAAAAGTATGAATGCATAAAATCAAGGCCTCACAATTCACGCCATCAAACTGTCTTGTTTCCCCAGTTTTGCATTGTTACCTTCATCTCAGTTGTTAGCCCTTAAAACAGATGTTTCAGGCCAATTTCCTTACATGGACCAGTGCCTCTATGTCTTAGGTAAATACTATAAAAATTTCAACGCAATCCAACATGTTTAAAAGGGTTATTTAATTGTCTTTTTCAGTCTAGGTACCTGTAGAATCTGCAGTGACCTGTTCTTACTCAAAATTCCATTTAGGCCAAACCACAAACTCTTTTACAAAATTTCCACCACAAAAATTTACTACACACATCTGGCTACTAGAACACCACAATTTAGCTCATTTGCACATTCTTAAGGTTCGTTTTAAGTCCAACCAAGTTGCTACCCAAACTGTCCAGTTGCAGGGAATCATACGTATCATCGCTATTATTCTTCGAACATTTACCAAACCAACTCCAACTCCTAAAATAACTTACTAACCCCCAAGTATACGTTTCAACATGAGCATTTCAAGTCTCATAATATTCTTTTAGCTACATCAAACCCCACACTGAATGGCCCCATAAACTACACATAGAACATGCCAATTTCATACATTTTATGCCTCATAAAGTCTATTCTTTACAAGAATTAGTTCACTATTCAACTCATCACCAAAACCGCCCCCTTTATTGTGAGGAATAGTTCTCATATCAAGTTTAAATTAGGCAAACAACACATCCTATGGAGAATCACACACATGCAAACAATCTTTCTTATGAAACATCCATCTTCTCATGCTTTGCACTTAGTACTTCATCTAAGGTCTACAACTTAAAATCTCTAGACATTCAAGCATACAATTTCACAAATAAGTCAAGAGTGTCTAGAGTATACTTGACTATTTTGAGCTTAGAAACTTTCTCTAGCTTGAGCCTTGGCTGAAATCGATTGAAGTTTCCTCCAACTTCACTATAGAGCACACGGTTTGAGGGAGGAAATAGAGGTGGACATTAGCTACCATTTTAATGAATAAAGTAACTATATTGAGGCTAGAATTTTCTTACCAAAATAGATCTTGAATGGGGATTGAAAGGAATCCAACCCACCAAGATGCTAGCACCACCTATTAGCTTGCAAAATCTTCACCTAGTGACCATTAGAGGTCTCGGTTTTTTGTAGTAAGAAAGGCACAATGGTGAGCTTCACAATTGCAATTTGGAATTCACTTTGAAAACGTAACATGCAACTTACCTAGATGAGATTTAGAGTTTAAGATGAGGATGGTCTTGAGTCCCCTTTAGCCCAAGCTTGTCGTATGAATTGGTGGAGGATAGCCTAAGTATGCAATCGAGACCCTTAAGGAATTTCTTGGAGTGAGTTCTTGAGAAGATTCTTGAGAGAAATAAGAGGAAGTCTTTAGTGTAGTCAAAAAGAAAATTCCATGGAATACCACAAAAGGTACCCGACGGTCTTCAAGAAAGAAGAGGGAGATTCTAAAAAGTCTTGGAACAATGCATAAGGCTCTTCTCTACATGTGTAAGCTTTTAGAATGACCTTAAGAGTCTAATAGAGTGTTTAGTGGGACATTAGAAGTAAAGAGGGTTCTAAAGTCTCCTAGACTCCATGTTGGCCGGATTCTTCCTAAAAGGTTGAGAGGGTAGAATTATCATTTCACTTGCTTCATGAGACATACTTATATAAGTATATCATTTCTTATAATATTTGCTTTAAGGAAAATTATTTGAAGAAGAAATAACGAAACTTAATAAAATGCACTTGGAGGACTGATATCTTAGTAACTCACCTTATAAGGGTCGGAGATACAGAGTGATTTCTGTTGGGTACAACACCTAGGGCTTTTCTTCACCTTGAGAATTCTCTTTTATGTCCTTGGAAGAATGCCTCGTATAAATGTGACACCATTTTGCTTACTTGGAACAACTTGATTGGATGAATGTCTTGGCCTTGCTTATCTGGCACTTCATCATTGGTCCAACCTTGTCACCATTTAATAGCTTTAAAAATCTGAGATAAACATCTAAAGTGACAAATAAGGTTTAAAACATTGCCAAATAATCAACAATTAATCCCTACAAATTTGGAAGCAAATTTGTCACCATTCAAGACCAAAACATTGGCCACCATATTGACTCACATGCTGAATTTTCCGCATGTGTTACATTTGCTACAAAGTTTGAATTGTTACCTTGTGTAGCTATCTCCATTATGTCACTAACCTTGTGTGGCTTATTATTCACCGATTGAGATGCCAACTAAGCTCCACCAAGCTGAGAATGGCGTGTATGATATCTTGAACATGTGTTGAATTTCAATTTTGTAAACTTTGTCACTTATTACACAATAATTATACACATATGGTATATTCCAATCAGCCCTAATTTGAATATTCTAGTACACTTTAATATGTCTTGAATATGTAAAAAGTGTCTAGATACATGTTATATGTCATGCCAAAAATGTTCCATGTGTTGTGTTCGTAGAAAACCGAATTTTCGACTTTTGTCGATTACGCAATTTTTCTCCGATTAAATTTAAAATTTTTGACATGTTATATATATTATGTATCACACATAATATACATAAAATAAATTAATTCAGCTCTAATGGCTGATAAAGTGGTGCCCCATGTGACAAAAAAATTGAATTTGGAATCTCCACAATTTGGCCTTAATTAAGGGTGATTTGTGTGTGCCAAAATGGAATGATTTTATGACTGAGTGTAACCTTTTAGCCACGAAATTTCTGGCCATTTTTGAAGTGTAGGGGCTGGCCATCTATATATGGCAAGTATGTGACACGTTGGCGAAGTTTCGGTAGTCACCCGATACGACAATTTTTGGTTTACAACCTTGTAACGTATCGTAATTATTTTGTCATCACCATGTCTTATATCATATGATATAAGACCTGAATATACTCATAAATATGAGGTAACTATAGTGGTGTGAGTTGACATACATTCGTAATAAATGCACTACTGGAGATTGATGTTGGTTGGTGCACATCATGGCGCACATATCCATTATCCATCTGGTTTGCAGCACCAAACTCTTTCTTAAGAGAGAGGCAGAAAATATATCCAGGCCTTCTCCTATGGCATATATGGAAAAGATATGCAGCAATTATTTATGATGATTCATCTTGGTCTCAGCAGAATGTAATTCGAGCCATACGGCAGGATTTATATTTCTGGGCTTCTTCTCGATCTGGTATGCGACATGCTCACTCCCATGCACGTCTTATACATCTCGGCATTTCTCCTCCTTTGCAAATTAGGCAGATGCAAATTATTCGATGGTGTCCTCTGCCTGTTGGCCGCTTCAAGCTTAATATGGATGCATCGCTAGGTCATAATAGTGCCGGTGGTGCAATAGTTCAAAATTCAGATGGCCACTTCGTACATGCAATATCCTTTCCACTTCGCCATGACTATCCCCTAAGGGTTGAAGCACAGGTTGTTTTCCTCGCTCTTTTATATTACATACCGCGATATGGAGGGTTTGATATTTCTATTGATTGTCAAGAACTAGTTCACTACATAGGTTCTTCGGAGACTCATTCGGCTCAAGATTTATGCCGTCTGCGATGGCTACTTACGTCTTGCATATGCATCTCGAGAGGCAAACCAGCCTGCACATTGCTTAGCACAATTGGCCATGACCTCTCAGTCCTTTCAAATTTTTTCCTCGTCGGCATCCTTGCCTTCGCATGATCGTTGTTTCGTCAACACATGTTCGTTAGTATAATACTTTCGTCGCACTAATGTCTAATCCGCCACCCTTCATCTATGTGTTGTATATCTTTTGCTTTTTCGACTGTAATCTTCCATTATGTATTGGCGTAGGCCTGCTTTATTTCCACAATCTGCAGTATAAATGTAGTGACCCGTCCCGAGCCCTATTACTCAAAACGACTCAGCACTTTCTTCGTGATCACATGAATAATGGTGATATTGTTATAGAACATGTACGCACTGAAGCACAAGTAGCTGACATATTCACCAAAGCACTAAATCAAGCAATGTAAAAAAATCTACGCTCTAAATTAGGTATGATTTCTGCTGATTTGTTATAGATTGATATTTCTTTCCATCGTTACATGCACTTTTGATTTTATTTCCAAAATAAAGGGGGAGAGAGAGTGCATGATTTAAGGGGGAGTGATAGTGATTTGAGTGATTTAAGGAGGTAAGAGAGTATGATTGCACAAATCAAGGGGCGAAAATTCAAAATTCGAAATTTGTGCACAATTAGAGGGGATCGGTTAAATTTAAATCATGAAATAGTGTTATTTTGTAAATCATCAAAAGGGGAAGATTGTTGAGAAAAAAAGAGTTTGAGTGATTTCCGAAAACATGATTTAAATACAACGTGTTTAAGAAATGCATGACAATTTTATTACTTGATACGTTTTTGTGACAAACTTTCCTTATATACTTTATATATAATGTTTCCATACTAAGAATCCATGAAGCTTTAAAGCTTACATCAAATGGCAAACGTTTGTTGTGTTTGAACTATTTTCAGGTGCCACTATTAATGAACTAAACTAGTTCATTAAGTGAAATACTTAGTTAAATGAACTAAGTAGTTCATTAAATGAAGATATATTTGGAGAAGGCATGATGGCAACAAATTGAAACATGGAAAGTCCCCTCTCCATTTGGCATACATGTTATATATATATATATATATATATATATATATATATATATATTCAGATTTTTTAAAAAAAAGCACAATACACATATATTCTGACGTACTACCGAAAGGGAAGTGTTTCGGATGTGGCAAGGTGGGCCACATACTCAAGAACTAACCGTATAAAGGGACCACTTGCTTTGGATGCGGAAAAGTTGGCCATATGAACAAGGATTACCAGAGAAAGGAGCCCAGCAGCAGCAGCAACCAAGGAACCAGCGTCAGCACGCAAACGCAAGAGTTCACATTATGACTGATGTCGCTGTTGATGAAGCTAACGATGTGGTGACTAGTATGTTTTAAGATTTATGCAATGTTTAAATTTTTGCAAGATATTGTTGCTTTGTTGTTGCTTAGTTAATTTCGTATAATTCAGGAACTATCTTGGTATGTAGTGTGCCTGCAAATGTGTTGTTTGACAGTGGCGCTAGCCACTCATTTGTCTCAAGGAAGTTTATGAAGAATATTGAGCATAGCCCAGTCCATCTTGGGACGCCATATAGAGTTCAAGCAGCTGGTGATCAGGTGCTTGTTTCTCATCAATTATACAAGGGATGCGAGATTGAGTTTGATGGACAATGATTTGTAGCAGATTTGATCCCAATAAACATGAGCGACTTTGACATAATTCTTGGAATGGATTGGCTCTCCAAGAATTACGCACACATTTATTGCAGTGAAAGGGGGGTTACTATTAAGGACCCAACACGTGAGGAAGTAAATTTTCATGGAGGATCAAAATCGAGGAAATTTGCCAAGAATATCTGTGTGGATGCGATCTGTGCCCGCAAGGCGTTGATGAAAGGACACGAAGGATTCCTAGTTTATGCGCTAAGTGTCGATCAAGCGCCATCTGATCTTTCTCAAGTTCCGGTAGTTTAGGAGTGTGCTGATGTCTTTCTAGAGGAATTATTGGGCCTTCCCTCAGATCAAGAGATCTCATTTGAATTCAATCTAATTTTGGGAGCCGAGCCTATATCAAAGGCACCATATCGAATTGTTGTAACCGTGATTTATAAAAAAAACTAATTAATTAAAATTAAAAAAATCTAAATCTTATCTAAATCTACCCATAACTTCCCCCCAATCACTCCCCACTTCCCCAATCATCCCATAACCTTCCCCCATCACTCCCCTAATTTCGGTCAAACAAAATTTAACCCCCTCAACTCACTAATTCACACACGCACATAAACTACAGCAAATTAGAAAAGAAGAAAAAAAAATAGGGATGCAAATCGTGAGGAGGGAGGGGGTGATAGTGAGGAAAGAAAAATAAGGAGAAAAAAAGAAAGGGAGAGAGATAGAGGATAAGAGAGAGGAGGAAGAAGAAAAGCCACCCACATCAAATCCGACCTTGCTTTCGGTTAGTGAAATTGTATTCAAGAGGTAGGTTACCCTCCCCTCTGTCGGATTGCTTTGGATTCGTTCGCATTCTGTTTTGGGAATTATTTGATTATGATTGCATGTCTATCTTTTATATGTTTATCGCGAATCCTTTATGTTTTGGTATGGAAATTGCGTGTTTGGCCTTAGATATAGATCATATAGAACGAAAATAGGTTGGAATGGGTTCGGGTTGTCGAAAAACACGCACGGAGGCGGCGCGTGTAGCACACGCGCGGCGGCCCTGCGCGGCCCTGGCGGCGCGCGCAGGACACGCGCTGACGTGTCTAGCGCCGTTGTGTTCGTTGCGTTAAACGAGACAAACCCCACTGGTTTGGGATAAATCGGAGTTAAAACAAAAAAGTTATGGATTTTTAAAGAAATTAGAATTAAAATGAATAAAGAAAACTAAAACACAAAATAAACAATAAAAAATGTATACAGGCCGCTAGCCTGTATCGGTCAACGGGCCAGGGTCATGAAGGGCTGCTATTTTGCCTCAGCAGACCAGAAATTTCGGCCCAGATTTAGAATGCAACAAAGGAAAAAAAGAAGAAGTGGATGGCAGGCCAGCAGGCTGCAAAATGGGCAGGCAGCTGACAGAAGCAATGGGGCCGAAAGAAGGACAAATTGAGAAGCAACTCTGTAAGCTTTTATGGTAATGCTATATTTGGTAATGAAATAAACTTCATATATTTATTATATAAAAGAAAAAGAATTCGGAAGACCTGTAAATAAGAAAAAGAAATAATAAATAAATCTAAAAAGAAAAAAAGGAAACCCGGCGGCTCAGTTTTATAAAAAAAGGAAAATAATAGTAATAATACTAATAAATGAATAAAATGATTAATACAATATTAAATAAAAAAATAAAATAAAATACAGTAAAATAAAATAAAGCAAAAAAGAAAGAAAAATATAGAAACAGACTACCTTCCGCCATGTTAAAAAAATTATTTAATATACTATTAACATTATTTGATAATTAATAGATTTAGGAACCAATTAAATAAATTAAAATAAATTAAAATAAAAGAAAAAAGGGAGGGAAAAGGGAGAGAGAACAGAATGAAATTAAAACAAGAAAAAAAATAGTGGGAGAAGATAAAAAAATATTTAAATAAAAGGTCTAAGTGCTTGAAAGCCTAGGAAAAACAAAATAAAGTGTAGAAGCCTAAAATAAAGTCTAGAAAGATAAAATAACGGTAGAAGATAAAATACAGTAATGAACCCCACACAACATAGGGTAACTATGCCATATAGGTAATACGCAACATAGAACGGAACATGCAACATAGGACAAACGGAAGTGTGCAAGTGTGACGCATTCATGGCACGAGCATTGCATTTGGCCTATGAGCCGTGTGGCCTGACGAGGCGTGTGATGGGTGTTGGTAATAATGGTTACCTTCACCTAATAGGACCTGGGACATGCATAGCATAACATGGAAAAGAATGAGCATAACGTGTGATATTAAATGATTGCGTGTGACACGGAGATAAAAGTGCATGCATCATGAACTTGCGCATTGCATTTATTATTGTTGTGATTAATTGTCTTGTTATTAAGTTGTTTCGGCGCTACGTTTTGGGATACGGATCGGGTCGGGTATGTGCTATTTCTTTATTTATGCTTTATTTACTTTATTATTTATCTGTTTATGCTTAGTTGCTTTATTTATCTGCTTCATGCTTTATGTGCTTAAATGTTTACCCGACTCAGTATGTGACAGTCCTTTTTCGGGAGAGACGGGTAACCTACGAGCGACTCCCATCACTCACCCCCACCTCCCCTGCACAGGTGAGCAGGATTAAGAGTATATATGTTTATCGAGGCTGAGAAGAGTGAGCTAGGCTCGAGAAGGGATCTTGTTGACCGAGAGCTTGTTCTTGGGATAGTCAGATAGACCTCCACCTAAGTTTATTGTTTGATCTTAGTATTTCATATTTGACTTAGCGTGTTTTGTCAACCTTGTACTTGATTTTATTATGATGGATTTAATTTAATCAAGATGTTTATTTCTTTAATTATCGTTTCCGCAAAAAAAATTCTACTCCAGATCCGTCTCGAAAATGTAGGATTAACTAGATCACTTAGACATAAGCTACGATCTTTTTCTAAAATGACAATTCTACCCTTAAGCAACAAAATAGAGTTAAGTGATGATCTTAGACTTAAGTTATGATCGGGTTGAGGGGTACAAGGTTGAGTGGTCGTTTCCTTACTATATTATGATTCTGCCTTTGACTTTTAACATGAATCTTGTAAACGACAGAATTTCCCAAATTACACCTGAACATTTTCATGCAACCCCTAAGTTGTTAGAAATTTTTAAAATACCCTTCTAATTTAGCCCGTATTTAAGTAAATTGATTTTCGACCGTTCTAAATTCCAGAAAAATGCCGGCAACACATGAAGAAGTGGATAATAGAGGAAATGTTGGTGAGAACCACCAACATCAGCGGATCATCCTTAAGCACTTGAGGATACCATGGTCAATTGACCAACACCTTAGTATAGTAGCACCGACTGCTAAACTAGCAGGCACTGCCTCCACCACCACCGCACACGGACCGGAGATTGTTTGACAAGGAGATGCGGAGGAGGTTGGTACATCACAATTGATACCATCGATCACTTGGATCTAATCTCGGAATGGGTTCAAGAGTTATTACCTGCTGAGAGTACGATCTTCAAAGAATGGTTTTAGATCCACGAGGAAATGTAGATTTAAGCCATGATATTAGAAATTAAGTTATGATTTTGTCCCTAAGTCACAATCTTAGACATAGGTGATGATTTGAACATAAGCGAAGGTCATGAACATAGGTATGACTCTCAGTTATAAAAGATGATCCTGAACATAAGTCACAATCTTAAACATAAATAACGATTCTGCTTAAGGGTTGACCTTAGTCATACGTACTGAAGGTAGTCATAAGTGTTGATTATACACTAAGCATGATTTTAGACTTAAAAATTGATGATACTAAGAACAATCCTAAAAGTAAGTTATGACCTTAGGCTTAAGGATACAATCGGTTACGAAACACGTGTGCCTAGGGTATCCCATACAATTCTACCTTATCTAAGTTGATCATAATCTTTTAAGTCGTGATCTTAGTACCCTTAGTTGAATACTATATAATTGATTTGAATAAATTAAAATGTTAACCAGAACACCATACTGCAAGAGCTAGCGACATATTAATAGGTCAGGCAGTAACTCAGGCTGCTTCACCGCAAAAAACAACATGTGACTCGGTACCATTAAGGTAAAGTAAAATGAGTCCATACCGTACTTGGACGGTAGCATCAGAGCAGACTTAGGTCTAAGTTGAGACCCTAGCTACTAAGAAATGAATTATTATAATATGATAGATACTAAGAGACGATTTATAGAGAAATGAGAGGAACTAAGTAATAATTCATATGTAGTACAATCAGTAGCGCTTAGTAAGAGAACCATACAAAGGAATTATAGTCTAGGGTTAAGATGTTGAAATTTAGAGTTATTAAGAAGGACGACGATATTAGTTTCATTAGAGATATTAATCAGTAGCAAAAGGCGAGAATCGGCTATAACAAGTATATGGGAATGATGAATCGTTACAACTTTCGAGTTAAGTATAGACATCGAGACATTTGACTTAAATTTTGTAGGCGTGAATTAAAACATGGCGGGCATGAGCAAGTAGTGGCTACTTTTCATATGAAGCATAATAAGATTAATGGTTCAAATAACCAAGTAATGAGGTGTAGAAATAAGAGGGTTTGAGTGATTTCAAAATAAGAAATTTGAATATATATATATATATATATATATATATATATAAACGTTGAGTATATATATACACAAGTGTACATGTATGCATGATAACTTGCCTTATTTAGCTTATATATTATGTTGCCGTACTAACGAGCCATGAAGCATTAAAGCTTACATCATATGGCGAACATTTGTTGAGTTTATACTATTTTCAGGTGCCACAATTAATGAACTAAAGTAGTTCATTAAGTGAAGTACTTAGTTTAATAAACTAAGTAGTTCATTAAAGGAAGATGCATTTGGAAAAGGCACAAAGGCAACATGGCTATGAAAGGAAAGTCTCCTCCTCCTCCCCACATTTAATTCCACACGTTTTTATACATGTATATACTATATTTTCAGATTTTTTTTATAAAAGGCACATACACATGTATTCCAACGTACTACCGACACGTTGTATATCTTACGTACGTACGTTAACGTCACACCACTATAGTTAACTCATATTTATGAGTATATTCAGGTCTTATATCATATGATATAAGATATGGTGATGACAAATTGAATACGACACGATAAAAGGTTCTAAACCGAAATTTGTCGTATCGGGCGAATACCGAAACTTCGCCAACGTGTCACGTACTTGCCATAAATAAATGGCCAGCCCATATACATCAAAAATTGATGTAAATTTCGTGCACATCACTGAAAATTCAGGCAAAAATACTTTCCATGTTGGCACACACAAATCACCCCACATTTAGGCCAAAATGTGAAGATTTCAATTTTAATTTTGTCACATGTTTATGGTACCACTTTAAATCAGCCAAGTGCTGAAATTTAAAGTATATATTATATATATTATGTATAACATAATATATATATCATGTGCAAAATTTGGAATTTAAATTAGAGAAAAATCGGGTAATCGATAAATATCGAAAATTCGGTTTTCTACGCACTTAACATGGAATGTTTTTCTTGAACATCATGTGACACGTATCTAGACACTTTTTACATATAATATACATCTTAAAGTGTTCTAGAAAATTAAATTAAGGGCTGATTGGAATATTACATGTGTGTATTATTAAATGTGCACTATTTTACAAAGTTAGCAAAAATAAATTTCAGCACATGTATATACACATTTAAACGTCACTACAGCTGAGATGGAGCACATGTGGAGCCTTGTTGGCATGTTGATTGGTCAAGGATCAATCATACAATGTTGAGGAATCAAAGAGAGAAGCTACAAAAGGTAAGTATTCAACATATACCTCTCTTATGTCACATGCTAAAATTTCAGCATGCTACATACATAGTGGCCGAATTCTTCACCATTAAGAAAGATATTTTGTCAATTTTTCATTAAAGGATTAATTAAAGGAGTTATGGAAATGATTTGAATTTTATGTAAGGTAATTAAGTGTGATATTTTACATATCACACATGCTGAAATTTTTCAGCATGTGTGAGGGGTGTGCTGGCCGAATGTTGCTCTTCTTTGTGTCCAAGTTCATTCTTCATTTGGTAGCAAGACTTACCTTATATAATTGATTTATTTTTTTATGACAAAAATTCAAAGGAAAATGGAAAAAATCTGAATTTATCCCATGTTGTAAATGCTGAAAATTTCAGCATTGAAAATAGGTGCTGGCCGATTTTTGAGGATGGAAGGAAGGATTTTTTTTGTCTTGCACTTTATGACAAAATTTGAGAATTATGCTATGACTTAATGATTGATTTTTTGGCAAATATTTAGTGTTTATTTCAGATTTTCCATGTCATCAAATGATGACAACATTGAGCCAATCAAGAGGTGCCAAGTAAGCAATGACTAAATGATGGTCCAATGGAATGATGCCAAGTAAGCAAAGCATTGTCACCATGATGTCTTACACTCTCTCAAGCACTTAAAAGGAAATTTTTAAGAGGGGGAGAGGCATAGGTGTGGACGGCCAAAGAGGGCTATAAGGAGAAGAGAAGAACAAACAAAAACTACACAAAGATTTGCATTCTAAAGTGATCAAAGTGCCAAGCCTTTCTTCTCCTACATTTTCTTTCTCTCTTTTCTTGTAAAAAGCCTATTGTATTTTACTTCTTTCAATCTTGAATAGGCTTCATATAAACCACCATTCATTCATCTTTGTAAAAGATTGATCAAGGTGTGATCAATCTTCATTCTAGCAAGGTGGTGGTGTTCGTGCGAATTGTACTTACAATACAAGGTTTGTAAAGGGTTGGAGTTAGGTGTAACTCTATCAACCCTGTGGTAAGGTGTGGTGTGTGTGTGAATAGTGTGAACCAAGGAAGGTGTTCCTTGAAGACTGGAGTAGGTTGTTTATAACCGAACCAGTATAAAAATCTCGGTGCAATTTACTTTCAGCATTTACTTTTCAGTTTCTGCACTGTTTACTCATATTGTTCACGTTCATAAAAATAGTAAACGTTTTCTAAAAATCATAAAAATTTCCAAAAACATACATAAACGTTCTAGGGTTAATTTGGCACAAGTTTCAACCCTTTTGGACAAGTATAAGTCATTCAAACATCAAAAGTTCTGAGACTAGTGCAGTCTGATTTTCAGACTTGCAAAGGTTGAGACTTTGGGTGTATTTGACCTACTTCCCAAAAGAATTTTCAAAAACTGTTTCAACACATTTAAATATAGTGTGTGAAGAGTTATTGGTCAAAGTTTCAGACCATTTGGACAATCACACAAATAGGAATTAATTTTTCAAAACCATCTACCGTTTCTGGCAGATTTGCACAATCTGAGTGCCAACGGTTTTTGAAGGGGTTAAAGGTTGAATTTTGATTTGAAATTTTTAGGGGACCCTCACAACATCTGAGGCTAAGTTCTCTCAAAATTTCATAATTTTTGGAGACCTCTAACCTAGTTTTAAAAACGTTTTAAAACTGGTCCTGAAAACAGAATCTGTTTTCAGAACTTGAATTGGTTAGGTTTAAAGAAATTTTAAAAACCATATTTTCCGCACCATCTATTCAACCCCCCCCCTTCTAGTGGTGCCTTGCAGATCCTACAAGTGGTATCAGAGAGGGAATACTCACTACAAGGAATCCAACGATTCAGTGAGATGGCATCCACAAATCTCAAAACCGAACAAGAAGGTATGTCGAGCCAAAGGCCTCCACTCTTTGACGGTGAGTCTTTTATTCAATGAAAACTTAGGATGAAACTTTTTCTTATGGCTATAGATATAGATCTTTGGTCAATAATTGAAGATGGTCGATATGTCCCATCTAAATTATCCACTGTAGATGGAGTCACACTAGAAGTCGTTAAAACGAGACAAGACTACACTAGTGAAGATAAAAAGAAACTGAGTATGAATGCTAAGGCCATGCAGTTACTCTTAAATGGTTTAAGTAAGAGTGAGTCTAGTTATGTGTCGAATTGTTCGAGTGCACAAGAAATGTGGAGAATTTTAGAAATGAAACACGAAGGCACGAGTCAAGTAAAAGAGTCCAAAATTAATATGCTCATGTCTACTCTTGAGTCTTTTAAGTTGTTGCCTAATGAGTCAATTGTAGATATGGATCTTCGTTTGACTAACATCTATAACTCTCTTGAGTCTCTTGGTAAGGCTTTTACTACGCAGGAAAAGGTACAGAAAGTCCTACGGAGCCTTCCTTCGGAATGGGATCCTAAAGTGACTGCTATAGAAGAAAGCAAGGAGACTAAGTCAATAAAAATGAAAGAACTCATTGGTTCACTCAAAGTTTATGAAAACAAACTTATTATTCGGAAATCGGAATCAACTAAACAAGGTAAGACAATTGCTTTTAAATCAAATGAATACGTCTCCCCTCCCTCCGATCACGTAGATGATAGTGATTCCGAATCGGATAATGATGATTTAATTCTATTGGCTAAAGGACTAAGAAGATTCATGAGAAAATCATTTAGAAATAAAAACAAGGGCACTACATCTAAGAGAAATAAAAACAAGTCAAATGATAAGGACATTAAATGTTATGAATGCGGCAAACTCGGACACTTATCATATGACTGCCCAAACAAAGAAAAGCAAACTAATAAGTACCCTGACAAGGAGCGGAACAAAAATAGACCCGTCTCAGATCCTAAACAAAGGAAACGTGCACTAAAGGCCTCCACATGGAGTGACTCATCAGACTCTGAAACTGAGACCGAAGAGGAGACCGCTCAAGTTTGCTTTGCTTCAAAGGCATCTAACGAGGTATCATCTGATTCTGACTCTGACTCCGAACCTTCTTATGATAATCTTTTTAGTCAGTATCTTGAATTACATAAGTTTACTAAGACTCTCGCAAAAGAAAAGAAACGTTTAATTGAAGACAAGAAACTGTTAGAATCTTCTAACGAGAATCTTGTCGCTCAATTAAGCGATTCAAAGAAAGAGTCTTCATGCGTCATCACTGCATTAAAAACCGAGATCTCATCATTAACTTCTCAAAATAATGAAATGAAATCCGAGATTTCAAATTTAAAATCAAGGAATACAGACTTAGAGAAAATGATGAAACAATTCGATACAGGGTCAAACATGCTGCATCGCATCATATTATCGCAAAAGCATGACAGTGACTGGATTGGGGTACGTTGATACTAACGAAGTATCAACCAAACCAACCAAGTTTGTTGTGTCTAAGAAAGTAGACACCCCTAAGCATCAAGTGGCGTCTAAGATGACGCAAAAAGCACCCCCTTCCACACGCCCCACTCCCTCATATCATGTGAAATATAACGTTGTACCATATAGATATGAGAAGAAAAGAACAATGCATACACGAAATACATATCATCCACGCACTACGCACACACACACAAGGACATATCACAAACGTCCTTCATACAATGAGTATAGAGGAGTCCTTGGGCAAAGACCCAAAGTACATGCACCACATGTATACTATATCGCACCTTCATCTACATTCTTGCCATTTGATAGACCGAGAAGGATCACCCAAGTATGGGTACCGAAAGGTACCTTTACCAAAAGGTGATTAACTAACTCGAAAGGACCCAAAATTAAAAGGGTACCTAAATCACCTTTTCACATTGCAGGGAGACCACTCATCAAAAGACACATCAATAAAGTTGTTCCTTGACAGTGGTTGCTCGAGGCACATGACGGGTGACCCGAGCCTGTTCTCTAAATTAAAGAAGGTCACAAAAGGCGGATCCGTGACCTTTGGAGACAACAATGAAGGCAAGATCATTGGAAAAGGTACGATTGGCAATCCAAATACACTTCAAATCTCCAACGTGTTTTTGGTAAGCAACTTATCTTACAATCTTCTTAGTATTTCTCAATTTGTTGACAATGGTTTCAATGTGTGTTTTACTCACCCTTATTGCAATATAATAAATAAAAATGGAGAAACCGTTTTAAAAGGAAAACGTGAAGGAAATATATTCACACTATCTATGGATGATGTAGTAGACGCTAAAGTTAAATGCTTTATGTCAAATGAACCCAATGTGAATTTGTGGCATAGACGTTTAGGACACATAGGTATTTCTACACTAGAAAAATTGCAACGAAAGAACCTAGTACGGGGATTGCCTACGCTTGATTTAGACAATTTCAGTTGTGTGAATCTTGCATAAAAGGCAAACAAACACGTGAGTCACTTAAGCCTAAAAATGAGATAAGCACGACTAGAATACTAGAACTATTGCATATCGATTTGTTTGGTCCTAGTCGCACTACAAGCCTTGGTGGGCGTCACTATGCATGCGTGATTGTTGATGACTTTTCTCGCTATACTTGGACTTTATTTCTTGCACATAAGGACGATAGCGCCGTAGAGATCGCTAAATTAATTAAACAACTTGAAAATCAATACGGCGTAAATGTGAAAAGAATAAGAAGCGATAGAGGCGGTGAGTTTAAAAATAAAGAGATGATTTCATTTTGTGAAGAAAAGGAATTAAACATGAGTTTTCGCCACCTAGAACTCCACAATTAAATAGAGTAGTAGAAAGAAAGAATCGCACATTACAAGAAATCGCTAGAACCATGCTTTGCGAAAATAAACTGCCTAGATTTCTGTGGGCGGAAGCCGTAAATTGTGCATGCTATATTGTAAATCGCCTATCTATAAGAAAGAAAATAAACAAGACGCCTTACGAAATTTTGAATGATCGCATGCCCAAGATTGATTATTTTCGTGTGTTTGGATGCAAATGCTTTGTCTTGAATACAAAAGACAACTTAGATAAATTTGAATCCAAATCAATTGAGTGCATTTTTATTGGGTATTCCATAAATTCAAAAGCATATAGATGTTATGATCCTCTCACTAGACAAATCATAGAATCTATTCATGTTAAATTCAATGAATTTGGAGAGATTGATAGAGAAAAGGAATACGATGATGATTTTGAATTGAAACCCGTTTTGGATGAAGATCATGATTCTTTTGATATGCATGAGATGAATGAGACACTAGAAATGCATGATCATATAGAAATGCATGATAACTTAGAAAATAATCAACCAAGATGGCATAGAGATCACCCACATGATCTCATCATAGGCGACATCACTCATGGTGTGCGACCACGTAGAAGAATCACTTCGGATGAAATAAATGAATTTCATGCTATGATTTCTGAAATTGAGCCCAAAAATGTGCATGACGCTTTGAGTGATTCATCTTGGATTGATGCTATGCATGACGAACTTAATCAATTCGTTAGAAATGATGTATGGGATTTAGTGCCACGACCACAAGATAAGACAATAATAGGCACAAAGTGGGTATTTAGGAACAAAATGAATGAAGAAGGAAAGGTCGTTAGAAATAAAACAAGACTCGTAGCTCAAGGATATAATCAAGAAGAAGGAATAGACTACGATGAAACATTTGCACCCGTAGCACGTTTAGAAGCCATACGACTCTTACTTGCTATTGCTTGCATGAAAGATTTTAAATTGTATCAAATGGACGTCAAAAGTGCTTTTCTAAACGGATTTATACAAGAAGAAGTATACGTGAAGCAACCACCCGGTTTTGAAGATTTGAAACATCCAGATCACGTGTACAAACTAAAGAAGGCACTATATGGCCTAAAGCAAGCGCCGAGAGCATGGTATGATCGTTTTGCTACCTTTCTTTTAGAAAATAATTTTAAACGTGGTACTATAGATAGTACACTATTTTTGAAACAAGAAAAATCAGATTTACTTATTATTCAAATCTACGTAGATGACATTATTTTCGGTTCTACCTCACATAGACTCGTTAAAGATTTTGAAAATTGTATGAAAGCTGAATTTGAAATGTCTATGGTTGGTGAACTTAATTATTTTCTTGGCTTGCAGATTAAGCAAACGAGTAAAGGAATTCATATAAGCCAAGCTAAGTACGTAAATGACATGATCAAGAAGTTCAATTTTGAAAATTTGAAACCATCCCCCACGCCTATGAGTGTCACTACTAAATTAGACAAAGACGAACATGGTAAAGACGTTGATAATGGACTATATCGATCTATGATAGGTTCTTTACTATATTTAACTGCTAGTAGGCCTGACATCATGTTTAGCGTATGCATGTGTGCTCGTTTTCAAAGTCAACCTAAGGTGTCACACTTAAATGCAGTAAAAAGAATATTCCGTTATATCAAGCACACGCCCACCTTAGGTATTTGGTATGATAAGGATTCTACATTCGACTTACATGCTTACACTGATGCAGATTATGGTGGCTGCAAGATAGATAGAAAAAGCACGAGTTGAACTTGTCAATTTATAGGAAATTACTTATTTCATGGTTTTCCAAAAAGCAAGCAAGTGTTGCTTTGTCCACTACTGAGGCTGAGTATATGGCTCTTAGCCTTTGTTGCACACAGTTGTTGTGGATAAAACAACAACTTTCGGACTTTGGAATTACCGTAAATAAAATTCCTATATATTGTGATAGTATGAGTGCAATAAATTTGTCTAAGAACCCTGTATTACACTCTAAAGCTAAGCATATAGAAGTTCGCTATCATTTTCTTCGTGACCACGTCAACAATGGTAATATTGTCATAGATCACGTACGCACAGAATCACAAGTAGCGGATATATTTACAAAGGCCTTAAATCAAGCCACATTTGAATCTCTTCGTTCTAAATTAGGCATGATTCCTGTTGCTGTGATTTAATGCGATATTATTTGATTTACTTTCCTTTTTGACAGGAATCTTTTGATTAACTTTCCAAAATAAAGGAGGAGAGAGATTTAAGGGGGAGAGAGATTACTGATCACTGATTGATCCTAATTGCATGAATCAAGGGGGAGCCGGATTTGAAATTCGAAATTCAAATTTCAAATCTGTGCATAATTCAAGGGGGAGAGATAACACTTAAATCATGTACACTAGTTATTTTGAAAATCATCAAAAGGGGGAGATTGTAGAAATAAGAGGGTTTGAGTGATTTTAAAATAAGAAATTTGAATATATATATATATATATATATATATATATATATATATATATATAAACGTTGAGTATATATATACACAAGTGTACATGTATGCATGATAACTTGCCTTATTTAGCTTATATATTATGTTGCCGTACTAACGAGCCATGAAGCATTAAAGCTTACATCATATGGCGAACATTTGTTGAGTTTATACTATTTTCAGGTGCCACAATTAATGAACTAAAGTAGTTCATTAAGTGAAGTACTTAGTTTAATAAACTAAGTAGTTCATTAAAGGAAGATGCATTTGGAAAAGGCACAAAGGCAACATGGCTATGGAAGGAAAGTCTCCTCCTCCTCCCCACATTTAATTCCACACGTTTTTATACATGTATATACTATATTTTCAGATTTTTTTTATAAAAGGCACATACACATGTATTCCAACGTACTACCGACACGTTGTATATCTTACGTACGTACGTTAACGTCACACCACTATAGTTAACTCATATTTATGAGTATATTCAGGTCTTATATCATATGATATAAGATATGGTGATGACAAATTGAATACGACGCGATAAAAGGTTCTAAACCGAAATTTGTCGTATCGGGCGAATACCGAAACTTCGCCAACGTGTCACGTACTTGCCATAAATAAATGGCCAGCCCATATACATCAAAAATTGATGTAAATTTCGTGCACATCACTGAAAATTCAGGCAAAAATACTTTCCATGTTGGCACACACAAATCACCCCACATTTAGGCCAAAATGTGAAGATTCCAATTTTAATTTTGTTACATGTTTATGGTACCACTTTAAATCAGCCAAGTGCTGAAATTTAAAGTATATATTGTATATATTATGTATAACATAATATATATATATCATGTGCAAAAGTTGGAATTTAAATTAGAGAAAAATCGGGTAATCGATAAATATCGAAAATTCGGTTTTCTATGCACTTAACATGGAACGTTTTTCTTGAACATCATGTGACACGTATCTAGACACTTTTTACATATAATATACATCTTAAAGTGTTCTAGAAAATTAAATTAAGGGCTGATTGGAATATTACATGTGTGTATTATTAAATGTGCACTATTTTACAAAGTTAGCAAAAATAAATTTCAGCACATGTATATACACATTTAAACGTCACTACAGCTGAGATGGAGCACATGTGGAGCCTTGTTGGCATGTTGATTGGTCAAGGATCAATCATACAATGTTGATGAATCAAAGAGAGAAGCTACAAAAGGTAAGTATTCAACATATACCTCTCTTATGTCACATGCTAAAATTTCAGCATGCTACATACATAGTGGCCGAATTCTTCACCATTAAGAAAGATATTTTGTCAATTTTTCATTAAAGGATTAATTAAAGGAGTTATGGAAATGATTTGAATTTTATGTAAGGTAATTAAGTGTGATATTTTACATATCACACATGCTGAAATTTTTCAGCATGTGTGAGGGGTGTGCTGGCCGAATGTTGCTCCTCTTTGTGTCCAAGTTCATTCTTCATTTGGTAGCAAGACTTACCTTATATAATTGATTTATTTTTTTATGACAAAAATTCAAAGGAAAATGGAAAAAATCTGAATTTATCCCATGTTGTAAATGCTGAAAATTTCAGCATTGAAAATAGGTGCTGGCCGATTTTTGAGGATGGAAGGAAGGATTTTTTTTGTCTTGCACTTTATGACAAAATTTGAGAATTATGGTATGACTTAATGATTGATTTTTTGGCAAATATTTAGTGTTTATTTCAGATTTTCCATGTCATCAAATGATGACAACATTGAGCCAATCAAGAGGTGCCAAGTAAAAATGACTAAATGATGGTCCAATGGAATGATGCCAAGTAAGCAAAGCATTGTCACCATGATGTCTTACACTCTCTCAAGCACTTAAAAGGAAATTTTCAAGAGGGGGAGAGGCATAGGTGTGGACGGCCAAAGAGGGTTATAAGGAGAAGAGAAGAACAAACAAAAACTACACAAAGATTTGCATTCTAAAGTGATCAAAGTGCCAAGCCTTTCTTCTCCTACATTTTCTTTCTCTCTTTTCTTGTAAAAAGCCTATTGTATTTTACTTCTTTCAATCTTGAATAGGCTTCATATAAACCACCATTCATTCATCTTTGTAAAAGATTGATCAAGGTGTGATCAATCTTCATTCTAGCAAGGTGGTGGTGTTCGTGCGAATTGTACTTACAATACAAGGTTTGTAAAGGGTTGGAGTTAGGTGTAACTCTATCAACCCTGTGGTAAGGTGTGGTGTGTGTGTGAATAGTGTGAACCAAGGAAGGTGTTCCTTGAAGACTGGAGTAGGTTGTTTATAACCGAACCAGTATAAAAATCTCGGTGCAATTTACTTTCAGCATTTACTTTTCAGTTTCTGCACTGTTTACTCATATTGTTCACGTTCGTAAAAATAGTAAACGTTTTCTAAAAATTATAAAAATTTCCAGAAACATACATAAACATTCTAGGGTTAATTTGGCATAAATTTCAACCCTTTTGGACAAGTATAAGTCATTCAAACATCAAAAGTTCTGAGACTAGTGCAGTCTGATTTTCAGACTTGCAAAGGTTGAGACTTTGGGTGTATTTGACCTACTTCCCAAAAGAATTTTCAAAAACTGTTTCAACCCATTTAAATATAGTGTGTGAAGAGTTATTGGTCAAATTTTCAGACCATTTGGACAATCACACAAATAGGAATTAATTTTTCAAAACCATCTACCGTTTCTGGCAGATTTGCACAATCTGAGTGCCAACGGTTTTTGAAGGGGTTAAAGGTTGAATTTTGATTTGAAATTTTTAGGGGACCCTCACAACATCTGAGGCTAAGTTCTCAAAAAATTTCATAATTTTTGGAGACCTCTAACCTAGTTTTAAAAACGTTTTAAAACTGTTCCTGAAAACAGAATCTGTTTTCAGAACTTGAATTGGTTAGGTTTAAAGAAATTTTAAAAACCATATTTTCCGCACCATCTATTCAACCCCCCCCCCCTTCTAGTGGTGCCTTGCAGATCCTACATGAGGTACAGTGGAATAATGTGGTGCGCGGAAGCATGGTGAATAAGTCGATCAATAATTAGCATGCCATGCTAGGATTGGACAAATTTAAGTTAAAGATTTTATCGTGAATAGGCAAACGTTAGACTTATAAGAAACTTTACATAGGAGAACTTATCCCAAAAAAAGGGAGATGACCCATAGAATTATACGAAATATTAGACTGACATAGGTTTCAAACAGATAAATATTTTATATAAGTATGTATACCAATGTATAACTAAATTTTAACGAGTACCTAAAAAAAAAGAAATCTGTCTACTGAAATCTCATTTTCTCGGTAGTCTACTAAACTTTATAAAACTAAATTCTTTTATGTATCTGCATTCAGATATAATGAAAATTTCAATTCTTTTGACGACCTTAAAAAGAAACTTTATACTACTGATGTTCTAAAAAAACGATATGTTTATATATATTCCTTAATCAAGATTTCAAATTTCCGTTTCATCGCATCCACTTTAGTCAAATTAATGTTACCTGACTACTATCGATATCGTAAGCATTTTATCCATTAAAGTATTTTTGAAGTTAGTTACCCGCTTGCGATAAACTTACGTAACTTTTGTGAAGCCAAAAAAATAAAAATAATAATAGCTTTCAAAATATATATTTTCCTTTAGAAAATAAAAAGTACCATCTTCAAATCGTTTTATAAAACTTTACATTACCACGTTTTCATCGGTATTAATGTCATTTCACTAAAATACTTTGCGAACAAGTTATGTCATCGTTTTAATAAAAGGTCATTTGAAACACCACTTGCAAAAATGAGTAAATTATTTCAGATCTTGTTTAAAATAAATAAACAAATAAATATATATGAATGGTATTATTTTAAAACGACTGAAGTTATATTTCAAATTATAGCCACGTAGGCCACGTTTAGTTGAAGAAAGGTATTGCCGTACATATATTTCGTATACTAGGCTGATGATATTTTCAAACAAGTAAGGGCATGATCATAGAATTAGTTCGTAAGTATATAAAAATTGACTTTGAGGACTTGGTTTTGTGTAACAAATACCATATTGGCGTACATAAAGGATATTAGTGTGGTTAATTATCTAAGGGGTGAATCATATATAATGAGTTTAAGAATCCAAAAATTGTAGACTGTGATAAGTTGAATGATACATGTCAAATGGTATAAACGGAGGTTTATAAGTTGTCATTATCAAGAATTAAGTTAAAGATTATAGTACATCTAGGTATTGAGTTTAGAGAGCTGTTGATGACCGCAGATACAAGTGTGTTATACACGACGATTGGGTTGTAGAACCCCGGTATGATGACAATACCCTTAAGCTGATTCGATAATCATAGGTAGACTTAGTTTACAATCTTAGATAAGCAAAGAGAAATGTATTAGAAATTACTTGTATGTATACAAGGAATGATTCTGAGGATTTAGTCATTTGTCGAGAAAGTGTAATGTGAACATATCAACGTATACAATGGATGTATAGTTTGATCATTCTCTAGGTGGATGAATCAAGTAGAACCATAATAAGTCATTGATTCAACATACGCAAGTTTCGAGGACGAAACTTTTTGTAAGGGGGGTAGGATGATGTAACCGTGATTTATAAAAAAAACTAATTAATTAAAATAAAAAAATCTAAATCTTATCTAAATCTACCCATAACTTCCCCCCAATCACTCCCCACTTCCCCAATCATCCCATAACCTTCCCCCATCACTCCCCTAATTTCGGTCAAACCAAATTTAACCCCCTCAACTCACTAATTCACACACGCACATAAACTGTAGCAAATTGGAAAAGAAGAAAAAAATAGGGATGCAAATCGTGAGGAGGGAGGAGGCGGCAGTGAGGAAAGAAAAATAAGGAGAAAAAAAAAAGAAAGGGAAAGAGATAGAGGATAAGAGAGAGGAGGAAGAAGAAAAGCCACCCACATCAAATCCGATCTTGCTTTCAGTCAGTGAAATTGTATTCAAGAGGTAGGTTACCCTCCTCTCTGTCGGATTGCTTTAGATTCCCTCGCATTCTGTTTTTGGAATTATTTGATTATGATTGCATGTCTATCTTTTATATGTTTACCGCGAATCCTTTATGTTTTGGTATAGAAATTGCGTGTTTGGCCTTAGATATAGATCATATAGCACGAAAATGGGTTGGAATATGTTGGGGTTGTCGAAAAACGCGCACGGAGGCGGCGCGTGTAGCACACGTGCAGCGGCCCCACGTGGCCCTGGCGGCGCGTGCAGGTCACACGCTGACGTGTCTAGAACAGTTGTGTTTGTTGCGTTAAACGAGACAAACTCCACTAGTTTGGGGTAAATCGGAGTTAAAACGAAAAAGTTATGGATTTTTAAAGAAATTAGAATTAAAATGAATAAAGGAAAATAAAACAGAAACTAAATAAAAAAAGGTATGCAGGCCGCTGGCCTTTATCGGTCAGCGGGCCAGGGTCATGAAGGGCTGTCATTTTGCCTCAGCAGACCAGAAATTTCGGCCCAGATTTAGAATGCAACAAAGGAAAAAAAAGAAGAAGTGGATGGCAGGCCAGCAGGCTGCAAAATGGGCGGGCCGCTGACATAAGCAATAGGGCCGAAAGAAGGACAAATTGAGAAGCAAGTCTGTAAGCTTTTATGGTAATGCTATATTTGGTAATGAAATAAATTTCATATATTTATTATATAAAAGAAAAAGAATTTGGAAGACCTGTAAATAAAAAAAAATAAATCTAAAAAGAAAAAAAGGAAACTCGACGGCTCTGTTTGATAAAAAAGGGGAAATAATAATAATAATAGTAATAAATGAATAAAATGATTAATATAATATTAAATTAAATAAAATAAAATAAAGTAAAATAAAATAAAGCAAAAAAAGAAAGAAAAATATAGAAACAGACTACCTTCTGCCATGTTAAAAAAATTATTTAATATACTATTAACGTTATTTGATAATTAATAGATTTAGGGACCAATTAAATAATTTAAAATAAATTAAAATAAAATAAAAAAAGGGACGGAAAAGGGAGAGAGAATAGAATGAAATTAAAACAAGAAAAAAATAGTAGGGGAAGATTAAAAAATATTTAAATAAAAGGTCTAATTGCTTGAAAGCCTAGGAAAAATAAAATAAAGTGTAGAAACCTAAAATAAAGTCTTGAAAGATAAAATAACGGTAGAAGATAAAATACAGTAATGAACCCCACGCAACATAGGGTAATTACGCCATATCGGTAATACGCAACATAGAACGGAGCATGCAACATAGGACAAACGGAAGTGTGTAAGTGTGACGCATTTATGGCACGAGCATTGCATTTGGCCTATAAGTCGTGTGGCCTGACGAGGCATGTGATGGGTGTTGGTAATAATGGTTACCTTCACCTAATAGGACCCGGGACATGCATAGCATAACATGGAAAAGAATGAGCATAACGTGTGATATTAAATGATTGCGTGTGACACGGAGATAAAAGTGCATGCATCATGAACTTGCGCATTGCATTTATTATTGTTGTGATTAATTGTCTTGTTATTAAGTTGTTTCGGCGCTACGTTTTTGGATACGGATCGGGTCGGGTATGTGCTATTTCTTTATTTATGCTTTATTTACTTTATTATTTATCTATTTATGCTTAGTTGTTTTATTTATCTGCTTCATGCTTTATGTGCTTAAATGTTTACCCGACTCATTATGTGACAGTCCTTTTTCAGGAGAGACGGGTAACCTACGAGTGAATCCCATCACTCACCCCCCACCTCCCCTCCACAGGTGAGCAGGATTAAGATTATATATGTTTATCGAGGCTAAGAAGAGTGAATTGGGCTCGAGAAAGGATCTTGTTGACCGAGAGCTTGTTCTTAGGATAGTCAGATAGACCTCCACCTAAGTTTATTGTTTGATCTTAGTATTTCATATTTGACTTAGCGGGTTTTGTCAACCTTGTACTTGATTTTATTCTGATGGATTTAATTTAATCAAGATGTTTATTTCTTTAATTATCGTTTCCGAAAAAAAAATTCTACGTCAGATTAGACGTGCAAAGAAGTTTGAACGATGCTTTGTAGTCCTCTTAGTAGGCTACGGTAGGTGCACTGTTCCCAATGCTAGGGTTCGGAAGCGGGGCGCTACACGAATGGCGCCTGCTGAGTTGAAAGAACTCAAAAAGCAATTGCATGAGCAATTAGAGAATAAACTTATCTGTCCAAACGTCTCGCCTTGGGGTGCTCCAGTGTTATTCGTGAAGAAAAAGGATGGAAGCCTTCGACTGTGCATAGATTATAGAGAGCTCAACAAGATTACAATAAAGAATAAGTACCTTTTGCCTAGAATCGATGATCTATTTGACCAGCTTCAGGTAAGCAATTAATAAGTCTCATTTCAATAAGATTCTGTTTTGAGCACTGTCTAAAAACATCTTGATGCAGGGAGCTCGAGTTTTCAGTAAAGTTGATTTTCACTCTGGATATTTTCAATTGAAAATCAAAGCTGAGGATATACCTAAGACTGCGTTCAGGACGCGTTATGGACATTACAAATTTCTTGTGATGCCATTCGGATTGACAAATGCCCCCACGGCATTCATGGGCCTTATGAATCGAGTAATTCAAGAGCAATTGGACAAGTTTGTTGTGGTTTTCATTGGCAATATCTTGATTTACTCACCGGACGAAGAGTCACAGGCAACCCATTTAAGGATCGTCCTTGACATCTTACGGAAGAAGCAGTTGGTGAAGCTAACGATGTGGTGACTAGTATGTTTTAAGATTTATGCAATGTTTAAAGTTTTGGAAGATATTATTGCTTTGTTGTTGCTTAGTTAATTTCATATGATTCAGGAACTATCTTAGTATATAGTGTGCCTGCAAATGTGTTGTTTGACAGTGGCACTAGCCACTCATTTGTCTCAAGGAAGTTTACAAAGAATATTGAGCGTAGCCCAGTCCATCTTGGGATTCCATATAGAGTTCAAGCAGCTGGTTATCAGGTGCTTGTTTCTCATCAATTATATAAGGGTTGAGAGATTGAGTTTGATGAACAACGATTTGTAGCAAATTTGATCCCAATAAACATGAGCGACTTCGACATAATTCTTGGAATGGATTGGCTCTCCGAGAATTGCGCACACATTGATTGCAGTGAAAGGCGGGTTACTATTAAGGACCTAACACGCGAGGAAGTAACTTTTCATGGAGGCTCGAAATTGAAGAAATTTCCCAAGAATATCTATGTGAATGCGATCCGTGCCTGCAAGGCGTTGAAGAAAGGACACGAAGAATTCCTAGTTTATGCGCTAAGTGTCGATCATGCGCCATCTGATCTTTCTCAAGTTCCGGTAGTTCAGGAGTATCCTGATATTTTTTCAGAGGAATTACTGGGCCTTCCCCCAGATCGAGAGATCTTATTTGAAATCAATCTAATTCAGGGAGCTGAGCCTATATCAAAGGCACCTTATCGAATGGCGCCTGTTGAGTTGAAAGAACTCAAATAGCAATTGCATGAGCTATTAGAGAAGAAACTTATCCGTCCAAGCGTCTCGCCTTGGGGTGCTCCAGTGTTATTCGTGAAGAGATGGAAGCCTGCGACTGTGCATAGATTATAGAGAGCTCAACAAGATTACAATAAAGAATAAGTACCTTTTGCCTAGAATCGATGATCTATTTGACCAGCTTCAGGTAAGCAATTAATAAGTCTCATTTCAATAAGATTCTATTTTGAGCACTGTCTACAAACATCTTGATGCAGGGAGCAAGAGTTTTCAGTAAAGTTGATCTTCGCTCTCGATATTTTCAATTGAAAATCAAAGCTGAGGATATACCTAAGACTGCATTCAGGACGCGTTATGGGCATTACGAATTTCTTGTGATGCCATTCAGATTGTCGAACGCCCCTGCGGCGTTCATGGACTTTATGAATCGACTATTTCAGGAGCAATTTGATTAGTTTGTTGTGTTTTTGATTGATGATATCTTGATTTATTCATCGGACAAAGAGTCCCACGCAGTCCATTTGAGGATCGTTCTTGATATCTTAAGAAAGAAGCAATTACATGCCAAATTCAGTAAGTGTGAATTTTGGCTACAGAGCGTATCATTTCTTGGCCATGTCATATCTGAGGATGGGATATCAATGGATCTCAAGAAGATTGAAGCAATCACGGAATGGCCAAGGCCAACAAACGTTACAAAAGTGCAGAGTTTTCTTGGTCTCGCCGGCTACTATCGTAAATTTGTTGAAGGGTTTTCCTAGATTGCTATGCCTCTCACCTGATTGACATAAAAGAAGACAAACTTCGAATGGAGTTCTGACTGCGAAAGGAGCTTTGCAGAATTGAAAGAAAAGTTGACATCTGCTCCAGTTTTGGCTCAACCTATCCCCGGTGAGAGTTTTGTGGTATATAGCGATGCCTTGAAAAATGGCCTCGGATGTGTATTAATGCAAAAAGATCGAATGATCGCCTATGTATCTCGTCAGCTAAAGCCGTTTGAACAGAATTATCCAATACATGATCTTGAGCTTGCGGCCATAGTTTTTGCTCTGAAGATATGGAGACATTATCTATATGGTGAAAAGTGCAAAATCTTCACCGACCACAAGAGCCTTAAGTACCTTTTCACCCAGAAAGAGCTGAATATGCACCAACACCGATGGCTACAGTTGATAAAGGATTATAATCTCTCCATCCAGTATCATCCAGGGAAAGCCAATAGAGTTGCCGATGCCTTGAGTCGGAAAACAAGACATCTGCATCAATCACCTTTGCAGCGTGATATGGAAGAGTTTGATCTTGAAGTGGTTGATTCCATTGATAATGTACTTTCTAAGTTGGTGTTGATTCCTTCATTGATCGACATAATTAAAGAGGGTCAAGGAATAGATAAGGCTTTGAAGAAGATTAAGGATAAGTTAGAAATGAAGCCATCTGAAGATTTTGAGGTCAGAAATGATGACAGTTTGTGGTTTAGGGGTCGATTGTGCGTACCCAATGATGATGACATAAAGAATGAAGTCCTTCAGGAAGCTCATAGTTCTCTCCTATCTATTCATCCAGGAGCCAACACGATGTATCAAGACTTAAAGCAGAAGTTCTGGTGGCCTGGTATGAAGAAGCACATTGCTGAATTCATGGAGAAATGTCTTGTTTGCCAAAAGGTAAAAGCATAACATCAAAGACCAGAAGGATTGTTGCAACCCCTTGAAGTTCCTGAGTGGAAATGGTATCACATCACCATGGATTTCGTGACTGACTTGCCAAAGATAAGGAATGGATATGACGCTATTTGGGTAGTGGTTGATCGTTTGACGAAGTCCACCCATTTCATGGCCATGTCGATCAAAGCCTCTATGGAGAAATTGGCTACAATGTATATTGATCAGATTGTATGCTTGCATGGAGTACCCATGAGTATAGTTTGTGACCGCAACCCTCGTTTCACTTCTAGATTTTGGACGGCCTTCCAGAAGGCCATGGGCACTGAGATTCGGATAAGTTCAACATATCACCCTCAGACTGATGGTCAATCAGAAAGAACAATCCAAACGTTGGAGGACATGTTACGAGCTTGTGTCCTTGATTTTGGAGGGAGTTGGGACAAAAGCCTCAAGTTGGTTGAGTTTTCCTATAATAATAGTTACCACTGATCCATTGGGATGCCCCTTATGAAGCATTATATGGAAGAAAGTGCCGATCTCCACTTTATTGGGATGAAATTAGAGACAAGATTTTTGTAGGACCTGACCTAGTGGAGCAAAGACGAGAAAAGGTAATGATTGTCAAGCAAAGATTGAAAACAGCCCAAGATAGAAGCAAAGTTTGGGCTCACAAAAAGCATCGACCAATGGAATTCTAGGAATGCGAGAAAGTGTTCTTAAAAGTGTCGCCATCAAAGGGCGTTAAAAGATTTGTCATGAAGGGTAAATTGAGTCCAAGATTCATCGGGCCATATGAAATTCTTGAAAGGATTGGAGAAGTCGTCTACCGATTAGCACTACCACAATCACTGTCTCAGTTGCACGATATATTTCATGTATCCCATCTTCGCCGGTACGTGCATGAGCCTAGTCATATCATCGAGGATCAGCCATTGAAAATTGAAGCCGATGTGTCATATGAAGAAGAGCCGGAGAGGATAATTGACCGAAAGGAAAAGGCTCTAAGGAAACGATCTATCCCCATGGTTAAGGTGCAATGGAAGCATCCATCTGCTGAAGAAGCCACTTGGGAGACTGAAGAAAGTATGAGAAGCTCGTATCCACATCTCTTTGACTAGTACTCTTAAGTTTCACGGACGAAACTTGTAATAAAGGGGGGAGAATGTTGTACCAAACGGAAACCAGTATGTACTAAGACTCGTATGAAATGGTTTAATAAAATGTTAGTTCTTCAAAGTGCATTTTATTAAGTTTTATTTATTTATTCTTCAATTAAATTTCCTTAAAGTAAATATTATAAGAAATGGTATAATTATACAAGTATGTCTTATGGAACATGTGAAATGACAAAAATACCCTCCCAACCCTTACAAGAATTCGGCCAACATAAGAGTTTTAGAACCCTCCTTAAATTCTTAATATTCCATTTAAATTCTAAGACTGCTCTTGAAAAAATAATAAAAATAAATGGGAAAGGAATGGTCAAAAAGAGGTTCAAGACACCAAGGAGACATTCCTAGCTTTCTATGCACACATGGGAATCTCCTTGTCCCCTTTGACCCCCATGACCACCGGCTACACCCCTCCCCTTCTACCCCATGAAGCTTTCTTTAATTTGACCTAGAAGCTTCTCGCCATTCCCGTTATGCCCCGCAC